>JAVIAB010000001.1:15052543-15182979 GCA_032433765.1 Megaustenia siamemsis
TGTAAATGTTGTAATGGAATATGTTTTATAAACTGATATCTGTAAATGTTGTAATGGAATATGTTTTATAATCTGATATCTGTAAATGTTGTAATGGAATATGTTTTATAATCTGATATCTGTAAATGTTGTAATGGAATATGTTTTATAATCTGATATCTGTAAATGTTGTAATGGAATATGTTTTATAATCTGATATCTGTAAATGTTGTAATGGAATATGTTTTATAATCTGATATCTGTAAATGTTGTAATGGAATATGTTTTATAATCTGATATCTGTAAATGTTGTAATGGAATATGTTTTATAATCTGATATCTGTAAATGTTGTAATGGAATATGTTTTATAATCTGATATCTGTAAATGTTGTAATGGAATATGTTTTATAATCTGATATCTGTAAATGTTGTAATGGAATATGTTTTATAATCTGATATCTGTAAATGTTGTAATGGAATATGTTTTATAATCTGATATCTGTAAATGTTGTAATTGAATATGTTTTATAATCTGATATCTGTAAATGTTGTAATGGAATATGTTTTATAATCTGATATCTGTAAATGTCGTAATGGAATATGTTTTATAATCTGATATCTGTAAATGTTGTAATGGAATATGTTTTATAATCTGATATCTGTAAATGTCGTAATGGAATATGTTTTATAATCTGATATCTGTAAATGTTGTAATGGAATATGTTTTATAATCTGATATCTGTAAATGTCGTAATGGAATATGTTTTATAATCTGATATCTGTAAATGTTGTAATGGAATATGTTTTATAATCTGATATCTGTAAATGTTGTAATGGAATATGTTTTATAATCTGATATCTGTAAATGTTGTAATGGAATATGTTTTATAATCTGATATCTGTAAATGTTGTAATGGAATATGTTTTATAATCTGATATCTGTAAATGTTGTAATGGAATATGTTTTATAATTTGATATCTGTAAATGTTATAATGGAATATGTTTTATAATTTGATATCTGTAAATGTTGTAATGGAATATGTTTTATAATTTGATATCTGTAAATGTTGTAATGGAATATGTTTTATAATCTGATATCTGTAAATGTTGTAATGGAATATGTTTTATAATTTGATATCTGTAAATGTTGTAATGGAATATGTTTTATAATTTGATATCTGTAAATGTTGTAATGGAATATGTTTTATAATCTGATATCTGTAAATGTTGTAATGGAATATGTTTTATAATCTGATATCTGTAAATGTTGTAATGGAATATGTTTTATAATCTGATATCTGTAAATGTTGTAATGGAATATGTTTTATAATCTGATATCTGTAAATGTTGTAATGGAATATGTTTTATAATCTGATATCTGTAAATGTTGTAATGGAATATGTTTTATAATTTGATATCTGTAAATGTTGTAATGGAATATGTTTTATAACCTGATATCTGTAAATGTTGTAATGGAATATGTTTTATAATTTGATATCTGTAAATGTTGTAATGGAATATGTTTTATAATCTGATATCTGTAAATGTTGTAATGGAATATGTTTTATAATCTGATATCTGTAAATGTTGTAATGGAATATGTTTTATTATTTGATATCTGTAAATGTTGTAATGGAATATGTTTTATAATTTGATATCTGTAAATGTTGTAATGGAATATGTTTTATAATCTGATATCTGTAAATGTTGTAATGGAATATGTTTTATAATTTGATATCTGTAAATGTTATAATGGAATATGTTTTATAATTTGATATCTGTAAATGTTGTAATGGAATATGTTTTATAATCTGATATCTGTAAATGTTGTAATGGAATATGTTTTATAATCTGATATCTGTAAATGTTGTAATGGAATATGTTTTATAATCTGATATCTGTAAATGTTGTAATGGAATATGTTTTATAATCTGATATCTGTAAATGTTGTAATGGAATATGTTTTATAATCTGATATCTGTAAATGTTGTAATGGAATATGTTTTATAATCTGATATCTGTAAATGTTGTAATGGAATATGTTTTATAATCTGATATCTGTAAATGTTGTAATGGAATATGTTTTATAATCTGATATCTGTAAATGTTGTAATGGAATATGTTTTATAATCTGATATCTGTAAATGTTGTAATGGAATATGTTTTATAATCTGATATCTGTAAATGTTGTAATTGAATATGTTTTATAATCTGATATCTGTAAATGTTGTAATGGAATATGTTTTATAATCTGATATCTGTAAATGTCGTAATGGAATATGTTTTATAATCTGATATCTGTAAATGTTGTAATGGAATATGTTTTATAATCTGATATCTGTAAATGTCGTAATGGAATATGTTTTATAATCTGATATCTGTAAATGTTGTAATGGAATATGTTTTATAATCTGATATCTGTAAATGTCGTAATGGAATATGTTTTATAATCTGATATCTGTAAATGTTGTAATGGAATATGTTTTATAATCTGATATCTGTAAATGTTGTAATGGAATATGTTTTATAATTTGATATCTGTAAATGTTGTAATGGAATATGTTTTATAATCTGATATCTGTAAATGTTGTAATGGAATATGTTTTATAATCTGATATCTGTAAATGTTGTAATGGAATATGTTTTATAATCTGATATCTGTAAATGTTGTAATGGAATATGTTTTATAATCTGATATCTGTAAATGTCGTAATGGAATATGTTTTATAATCTGATATCTGTAAATGTTGTAATGGAATATGTTTTATAATCTGATATCTGTAAATGTCGTAATGGAATATGTTTTATAATCTGATATCTGTAAATGTTGTAATGGAATATGTTTTATAATCTGATATCTGTAAATGTCGTAATGGAATATGTTTTATAATCTGATATCTGTAAATGTTGTAATGGAATATGTTTTATAATCTGATATCTGTAAATGTTGTAATGGAATATGTTTTATAATCTGATATCTGTAAATGTTGTAATGGAATATGTTTTATAATCTGATATCTGTAAATGTTGTAATGGAATATGTTTTATAATCTGATATCTGTAAATGTTGTAATGGAATATGTTTTATAATTTGATATCTGTAAATGTTATAATGGAATATGTTTTATAATTTGATATCTGTAAATGTTGTAATGGAATATGTTTTATAATTTGATATCTGTAAATGTTGTAATGGAATATGTTTTATAATCTGATATCTGTAAATGTTGTAATGGAATATGTTTTATAATTTGATATCTGTAAATGTTGTAATGGAATATGTTTTATAATTTGATATCTGTAAATGTTGTAATGGAATATGTTTTATAATCTGATATCTGTAAATGTTGTAATGGAATATGTTTTATAATCTGATATCTGTAAATGTTGTAATGGAATATGTTTTATAATCTGATATCTGTAAATGTTGTAATGGAATATGTTTTATAATCTGATATCTGTAAATGTTGTAATGGAATATGTTTTATAATCTGATATCTGTAAATGTTGTAATGGAATATGTTTTATAATTTGATATCTGTAAATGTTGTAATGGAATATGTTTTATAACCTGATATCTGTAAATGTTGTAATGGAATATGTTTTATAATTTGATATCTGTAAATGTTGTAATGGAATATGTTTTATAATCTGATATCTGTAAATGTTGTAATGGAATATGTTTTATAATCTGATATCTGTAAATGTTGTAATGGAATATGTTTTATTATTTGATATCTGTAAATGTTGTAATGGAATATGTTTTATAATTTGATATCTGTAAATGTTGTAATGGAATATGTTTTATAATCTGATATCTGTAAATGTTGTAATGGAATATGTTTTATAATTTGATATCTGTAAATGTTATAATGGAATATGTTTTATAATTTGATATCTGTAAATGTTGTAATGGAATATGTTTTATAATTTGATATCTGTAAATGTTGTAATGGAATATGTTTTATAATCTGATATCTGTAAATGTTGTAATGGAATATGTTTTATAATTTGATATCTGTAAATGTTGTAATGGAATATGTTTTATAATTTGATATCTGTAAATGTTGTAATGGAATATGTTTTATAATCTGATATCTGTAAATGTTGTAATGGAATATGTTTTATAATCTGATATCTGTAAATGTTGTAATGGAATATGTTTTATAATCTGATATCTGTAAATGTTGTAATGGAATATGTTTTATAATCTGATATCTGTAAATGTTGTAATGGAATATGTTTTATAATCTGATATCTGTAAATGTTGTAATGGAATATGTTTTATAATTTGATATCTGTAAATGTTGTAATGGAATATATTTTATAATTTGATATCTGTAAATGTTGTAATGGAATATATTTTATAATTTGATATCTGTAAATGTTGTAATGGAATATGTTTTATAATTTGATATCTGTAAATGTTGTAATGGAATATGTTTTATAATCTGATATCTGTAAATGTTGTAATGGAATATGTTTTATAATCTGATATCTGTAAATGTTGTAATGGAATATGATTTATAATTTGATATCTGTAAATGTTGTAATGGAATATGTTTTATAATCTGATATCTGTAAATGTTGTAATGGAATATGTTTTATAAACTGATATCTGTAAATGTTGTAATGGAATATGTTTTATAATCTGATATCTGTAAATGTTGTAATGGAATATGTTTTATAATCTGATATCTGTAAATGTTGTAATGGAATATGTTTTATAATCTGATATCTGTAAATGTTGTAATGGAATATGTTTTATAATCTGATATCTGTAAATGTTGTAATGGAATATGTTTTATAATCTGATATCTGTAAATGTTGTAATGGAATATGTTTTATAATCTGATATCTGTAAATGTTGTAATGGAATATGTTTTATAATCTGATATCTGTAAATGTTGTAATGGAATATGTTTTATAATCTGATATCTGTAAATGTTGTAATGGAATATGTTTTATAATCTGATATCTGTAAATGTTGTAATGGAATATGTTTTATAATCTGATATCTGTAAATGTTGTAATGGAATATGTTTTATAATCTGATATCTGTAAATGTTGTAATTGAATATGTTTTATAATCTGATATCTGTAAATGTTGTAATGGAATATGTTTTATAATCTGATATCTGTAAATGTCGTAATGGAATATGTTTTATAATCTGATATCTGTAAATGTTGTAATGGAATATGTTTTATAATCTGATATCTGTAAATGTCGTAATGGAATATGTTTTATAATCTGATATCTGTAAATGTTGTAATGGAATATGTTTTATAATCTGATATCTGTAAATGTCGTAATGGAATATGTTTTATAATCTGATATCTGTAAATGTTGTAATGGAATATGTTTTATAATCTGATATCTGTAAATGTTGTAATGGAATATGTTTTATAATTTGATATCTGTAAATGTTGTAATGGAATATGTTTTATAATCTGATATCTGTAAATGTTGTAATGGAATATGTTTTATAATCTGATATCTGTAAATGTTGTAATGGAATATGTTTTATAATCTGATATCTGTAAATGTTGTAATGGAATATGTTTTATAATCTGATATCTGTAAATGTTGTAATGGAATATGTTTTATAATCTGATATCTGTAAATGTTGTAATGGAATATGTTTTATAATCTGATATCTGTAAATGTTGTAATGGAATATGTTTTATTATTTGATATCTGTAAATGTTGTAATGGAATATGTTTTATAATTTGATATCTGTAAATGTTGTAATGGAATATGTTTTATAATCTGATATCTGTAAATGTTGTAATGGAATATGTTTTATAATTTGATATCTGTAAATGTTGTAATGGAATATGTTTTATAATTTGATATCTGTAAATGTTGTAATGGAATATGTTTTATAATCTGATATCTGTAAATGTTGTAATGGAATATGTTTTATAATCTGATATCTGTAAATGTTGTAATGGAATATGTTTTATAATCTAATATCTGTAAATGTTGTAATGGAATATGTTTTATAATCTGATATCTGTAAATGTTGTAATGGAATATGTTTTATAATCTGATATCTGTAAATGTTGTAATGGAATATGTTTTATAATCTGATATCTGTAAATGTTGTAATGGAATATGTTTTATAATCTGATATCTGTAAATGTTGTAATGGAATATGTTTTATAATCTGATATCTGTAAATGTTGTAATGGAATATGTTTTATAATCTGATATCTGTAAATGTTGTAATGGAATATGTTTTATAATTTGATATCTGTAAATGTTGTAATGGAATATATTTTATAATTTGATATATGTAAATGTTGTAATGGAATATGTTTTATAATTTGATATCTGTAAATGTTGTAATGGAATATGTTTTATAATTTGATATCTGTAAATGTTGTAATGGAATATGTTTTATAATCTGATATCTGTAAATGTTGTAATGGAATATGTTTTATAATTTGATATCTGTAAATGTTGTAATGG
This sequence comes from Megaustenia siamemsis, assembly GCA_032433765.1. Lineage (NCBI taxonomy): Eukaryota > Metazoa > Mollusca > Gastropoda > Stylommatophora > Ariophantidae > Megaustenia > Megaustenia siamemsis. Next base: position 15,059,001 of record JAVIAB010000001.1, read on the forward strand.
AATATGTTTTATAATCTGATATCTGTAAATGTTGTAATGGAATATGTTTTATAATCTGATATCTGTAAATGTTGTAATGGAATATGTTTTATAATTTGATATCTATAAATGTTGTAATGGAATATGTTTTATAATCTGATATCTGTAAATGTTGTAATGGAATATGTTTTATAATTTGATATCTGTAAATGTTGTAATGGAATATGTTTTATAATTTGATATCTGTAAATGTTGTAATGGAATATGTTTTATAATCTGATATCTGTAAATGTTGTAATGGAATATGTTTTATAATCTGATATCTGTAAATGTTGTAATGGAATATGTTTTATAATCTGATATCTGTAAATGTTGTAATGGAATATGTTTTATAATCTGATATCTGTAAATGTTGTAATGGAATATGTTTTATAATCTGATATCTGTAAATGTTGTAATGGAATATGTTTTATAATCTGATATCTGTAAATGTTGTAATGGAATATGTTTTATAATCTGATATCTGTAAATGTTGTAATGGAATATGTTTTATAATCTGATATCTGTAAATGTTGTAATGGAATATGTTTTATAATCTGATATCTGTAAATGTTGTAATGGAATATGTTTTATAATCTGATATCTGTAAATGTTGTAATGGAATATGTTTTATAATCTGATATCTGTAAATGTTGTAATGGAATATGTTTTATAATCTGATATCTGTAAATGTTGTAATGGAATATGTTTTATAATCTGATATCTGTAAATGTTGTAATGGAATATGTTTTATAATCTGATATCTGTAAATGTTGTAATGGAATATGTTTTATAATCTGATATCTGTAAATGTTGTAATGGAATATGTTTTATAATCTGATATCTGTAAATGTTGTAATGCTTTTTTCTTTAAATCATTTTTCTGTTAAATATATATAGTGTCGTATCTGGACGCTGTTAGGATAGATATGACCTTGTTCTTGCGCTTGTCTATTACTCCGTCTATTAATATCTTCCATAGTCACACTTTTGCTCTCTGTTCTAATGTTTTGTGGCACAGAGCTGTTGATGTTATTTTGTCTGGTTTCATTTCTACCAAGTGTCCGAACCATTTCATTTGTTGTTTGCTAGATATTGTCCATGCTCTGTTTAATGCCGATCTCATCTCTAATTTCCACAATGGCTATTTGATCTATTTTTGTGAGGACAACTGAAGTCAATGAACAGTTTTAAAACAGATCAATAAATAGAAGTAATTTCAGATATATGTTAATTTTTTGCGTTCGCCAGCTTTCACCTCTGGCAAAGTCCCTAGAAACTAGGAACGGAATTCTGCGTGTTAATCCATTTTTCCCTGGCAGCCGCGTGCACAGGGATTCCTAGACGTACAGTCAGATAGAACTTCCGGTCAATATGGTGGACAGGCGGCAGGAACCATTAAAGGCTATGTCTAAAAAGTGTTCCTTGTTGCAGTTTTCTCATATTCCAAGTTCGGCTTATTGCAGGAGCTACTGAGTTACGTGCTCTGTGAACACTGTGAGCTGTGCGTTTCATCGGTTTTGATATTCCGATTATTTACGATGAATGACGATATCGTATGATGGAGAATAGATGGCTGTGTTCACTTTCTGTGCGGTTTCGCCTTATGTCTTTTGGCGTGTGTTGAGACTGCTATGATGAAAATACAGCTACCTTTCTTTGTTAGCGAGATGAAATAGTAATTCGGATGATTCCACTGGCACGGGCGGTTGAGCAATTATGGATTTTAATTCGTTTGCAGTGATACCGGGGCCTTCCATAACCATAATAACCAACCATAACAGTCAGATAATTCCGTCTTAAAAGGTACTCATATTTTTTTCCGCCGATGAGTAATTGACGTTTTAAGCCGGGTCTCCCTGGTGAGACCAGGGATGGTTACCGCAGAGAGAAATCATAAATAAAAATCCCAACTGGTGCAGCCGGGATTTGAACTCACAACCTCTCTGTCTCAATGTCGGCGTCTTGCCTCGAGGCCCAAACAGTCGCGCGTTTCAGACATTAGATGTACAAGTATAGAGTGAGGTGCAGACTATTTCAGTCAAAGGCAGCGTAAGAAACGGCTAAACTTATACATGGAAAGTTCCTGCGTTAAACCTAAATCCAGCTTGCCGAAGATGAAGCGTGGCAGCCACGCGCAGATTTAGAGAGAAAAGTTAGGACACACATGCATATATGAGTAATGACAGTGCGACTAGCAGGTCATCGGTTGTCTTGATTGTTGTCATTACCTCTCCCTCATGAAACAGGACAAAGGTCAAGTTTGCTGGATCACAAAACTTGAAGTAAAAGAATAACCAATCAGTGACAATGGAGATCAGAAGGAGCTGCTATTTGATTATTATCTGATTTTCATTAACTTTGGAGCCGCTAAGATTAATTAAATAGTCACTGAAGTCCGTTGGTGACATTTCGTAACACTTACATGTCCTTGATAGATACTCCGGTCAACTGGAGAGATTGCAAGGGGAATTTCGTACCTAGGGTCAGTAATCCCGTGCCGGCCGCCGAAACCCCCGTTCACACCCTCACGAGAATGGCACACGGAAAGGTTTTCCTTGTGAAATCTCCGTAATAGCCGTTGTTATGTCTATTAAAGTATTATCACCGGTGTTACGTTTCATGTAGTAGAGGCTACATTGTTACGCAAATATAGAATGCTTTGTACTATGAGGACTATAGAACCTGCAGAGGAAAAAACAAAACTGACTATTTTATTTTTCCACCCCACAACATTAAAATCAACGATGGTATTGGTCTATATTACATTAATGAAAACCGCTGAAGAAGTCTGCGGGCCACCAAAATGGGTATATCGGGCCATAAGTGGCACAGGGACCACCGTAGGCTCAACCACTCTGTTAAATAATAAAGAACAAGGAGGACAACTGCGCACAATACATTTCCCGAATTTACAATTAAGGTGGAAATGATGAATCATTTATTCAGATAAAGAAGAAGCGAATGTGATTTCAAGCGAGGCACGAGTAAAGTAAAGAGCCCCCGTCACGCCAAGTAGCGTTTAAGGAATATGGTGTTAGTGACCATAATTTTTACAGACCTTCGGCACATGATTTTTGGGGTAAATATTACGCCCGTACCGCTTTACTTTTCCAGAAAAAAATCTGGTGCCAATTTAAGGCTGGGTGAACCGGGGTTCCGACGGTCAGAATCGAACCCGACCTCTTGTCCTTTGTGGTCCAGTTCACTAACCACTGAGCGAGGCACGAGTAAGGCTGCACTAATAATGATAGTGTTTGGGAAGTATACACTACCAACAAAATTTACATCTATTTAGCGAGATTTTCTCGGCAGGACTGGAATGATTATGCATGACCGCATGTTCTAGAAAGTAGCAGACAGTTATGTAAACCCCTCTTCATACAACACACTTATAGTACACACATACAACTAAACACTCTTTATACAGCTCACTAGAATAATCCACAATTAATTAATCATTGTTTCATGCATCCCTAAAACAGAATCCACAATTAACTAAACATTCCTTCACACACCCCTCTAATATTACCCATAATTAACTAAACATTCTTTCACACATCCCTCTAATATTACCCATAATTAACTAAACATTCTTTCACACATCCCTCTAGTATTACCCATAATTAACTAAACATTCTTTCACACATCCCTCTAATATTACCCATAATTAACTAAACATTCTTTTACACATATCCCTCTAATATTACTCATAATTAACTAAACATTCTTTCACACATCCCTCTAATATTATCCACAATTAACTAAACATTCTTTCACACATCCCTCTAATATTACCCATAATTAACTAAACATTCTTTCACACATCCCTCTAATATTACCCATAATTAACTAAACATTCTTTTACACATATCCCTCTAATATTACTCATAACTAACTAAACATTCTTTCACACATCCCTCTAATATTACCCATAATTAACTAAACATTCTTTCACAACACGTCTAATATTACCCATAATAACTAAACATTCTTTCACAACACCTTTAATATTACCCATAATAACTAAACATTCTTTCACAACACCTCTAATATTACCCATAATTAACTAAACATTCTTTCACAACACCTCTAATATTACCCATAATTAACAAAACATTCTTTCACAACACCTCTAATATTACCAATAATTAACTAAACATTCGTTCATACATTCCTTTAATATTACCCATAATTAACTAAACATTTTTTCACAACACCTCTAATATTACCATTATTAACTAAACATTCTTTCACACACCCCTCTAATATTACCCATAATTAACTAAACATTCGTTTTTATTAACTTTTTTTTCACATATCTATCTAAAAGAATCTAAATTAACTAAGTCTCTTTCATAGACCCTGGGAGCCGCGATAGCTCAGTGGTTAGTGAACTGGACTACCACGGACAAGGGGTAGGGTTCGATCCCAACCGACGGCTTCCGGGTTCACCCAGCCTTAAATGGGTACCGGATTTTTTTCTGGGAAAGTAAAGCAGCACGGGCGTAATACTGACCACATTACCTCAAAAATCATGTGCTGAAGGTCTGTAAAATATAGGGTCACTAACACCATATTTCCCTATACGCCACTTGGCGTGACGGGGGTACTTTACTTTTCTTTTTTACTTCTTTCATAGACCCAGATTTTAGGAACCCACAATTAATTAACTCTCTTTCGTACATCCATCTAACACAACCCACAATTAAATCTCTTGTATAGACCCCGATTTTAAACAACCCACAATTAACTAAATCTCATTTATAGACCCCGATTTTAAACAACCCCCAATTAACTAAATCTCTTTTATAGACCCCGATTTTAAACAACCCACAATTAACTAAATCTCATTTATAAACACCGATTTTAAACAACCACAATTAACTAAATCTCTTTTATAGACCCCGATTTTAAACAACCCACAATTAACTAAATCTCATTTATAGACCCCGATTTTAAACAACCCACAATTAACTAAATCTCATTTATAGACCCCGATTTTAAACAACCCACAATTAATTAACTCTTTTTCGTACATCCATCCAAGTGAATCTAAATTAACTAAACTCTTTTTCATCCACCCCGTTAAAATAACGTATAATTAACTAAACTCTTTCAAACACCCCATTGAAAGATACTACAATTAACTAATATGCTTAAATCGTTTTTTACTCCAATTCCGAACACATAAACACACAGTTAGTCGTCAGATTACCCCCGTCGCACATCAAACAACAGACCGTATGATTAGCATATGGTCGGTCTAGGGATTGACGATGAGCCATAACGATGACGTAGCACTTACAACAATGTCTGCGCCCTGTAGATTCCTGATTACTCTAGTGAATGCAGCCCACGACGAACAAAACACGGTGCAATTGCCCTAAACAGATACTACAATTAACTAATCTCTCTTTCGTACAATCATCTAAAAGAATCTAAATTAACTAAACTGTATTTCATACATCCCACTGAAAGGATCGTGGTTATTTGGTTATTTAAGGCCCCGGTATCACTGCAAACGAAATAGAATCCATAATTGGTCAACCGCCCTGTCTAGTGGAATCATCCGAATTAATATCTCATCTCCCAAACAAAGAAAGGTAACTGTAGTCCCCATCGTAGCAGTCTCAGCACACGCCAAAGACATAAGGCGAAACCGCACAGAAAGTGAACACAGCCAACTGTTCACTGTCATACGATATCATCATTCATAGTAAACAATTGGAATATCGAAACATGATAAAAAAGTATGAGACACACAGCTCACGGTGTGCACAGAGCACTTAAATCAATAGCTCCTATAACAAGCTGGACTTTGAATATGAGGAAACCTGCAACAAGGAACACTTTTCATACATAGCCTTCAATGATTCCTGTCACCTATCCACCATATACCGGAAGTTCACGCCCTCCTGAAAATGATGAACGTCATATTTTAAAAAAAATATATAGCACGTGATGATGTTAGGCCATCGTTTTTTTTTACTCCAAATCCGAACATATAAACACACAGTTAGTCGTCAGATTATCCCCGTCGCACATCAAACAACAGACCGTATGATTAGGATATGGCCGGTCTAGGGATTGACGATGAGCCATAACGTTGACGTAGCACTTACAACAATGTCTGCGCCTTTTAGATTCCTGATTACACTAGTGAATGCAGCCCACGACGAACAAAACACGGTGCAAATGCCATAAAGAGATACAAATGTGGCTGACTTGACGAAGCAGTTCACATTAATGAGTAACATGTAAATAACTTGGTCAAGCAATACCAACAACGACCATGAACAGCACCAATGTGACGTAAAGCGCAGATCAAGTCTAGACAGTTGAAGGTCGCATTCACAACACTTGATTTGTCAAAAAGGAATATTGCCAGCGTACGACTCCGCTTTATCGGTGCAGATGTATTAAGTAGAACATCATTGTGACTTTAACGCAGAAAAGTGCAACGGAGAACCAAAATTAATCAGACCCAGAATTCACTTTCTGCAGCGATCGAGAGAGCGTGAACTAGTTCCACCATCTTAGAAACGAAAGTCGCTTTCTTTGACCCCGATTTTAAATAACCCACAATTAATTAACTCTTTTTCGTACATCCAACTAAGTGAATCTAAATTAACTAAACTCTTTTTCATCCACCCCGTTGAAAGAACTAACAATTAACTAAACTCTTTCAACCACCCCTTTGAAAGAATGTACAATTAATTAAACTCTCTTTTTTTTATACACCCCGTTGAAAGAACCAACAGTTTTTAACTAAACTCTTTTTCACACATCTCATTGAAAGAATCTACAATTAATTAAACTCTTTTTTTTATACACCTCGGTGAAAGACCTGCAATTAACTAAACTCTCTTTCATACATCCCATTGAAAGAGCCTACAATTAACTTAACTCTATTTCATACATTTCATTGAAAGACCTACAATTAACTAAACTCTCTTTCATACATCCCATTGAAAGAGCCTACAATTAACTTAACTCTTTTTCATACATTTCATTGAAAGACTCACAATTAACTAAATTCTCTTTCATACATTCCTTTAACAGAACCAGTAATAAACGAAACCTAAATTCTTTTCCTTACAGCTTACTCGCAGTTCCTGTTAGCTGAACAGGACTCAGCACTGTTTAAGTTTAGCACAGACTTACAAATTCCTGATATCACGAGGATACCTGTTATCAATTTAAATTTCCCCATTCTCTTCAGTGGTCTGCAATATAACCAATTGTATGTAAGTACATTTTATGTGTTACTTTGCTTGTGAGTACATTTGTTATGTTACTTTTCTCATGAGTTCATTTTATGTTACTTTGCATGTTAATACATTTTTTATTACTTTCCTTGTGAGTATTTTGTTTGTTACTTTGCATGTTAGTACATTTTTGCGTTATTATACACGTTAGTACTTTTTCTTGTGTTACTTAGCTCATGTGTACATTTTGTGTGCTTCTTTGCTTGTCAGTACATTTTTTTGTGTTACTTTTATTTTCAGTACATTTGTTTTTGTTACTTTTATTTTCAGTACATTTTTTTGTGTTAATTTTATTTTCAGTACATTTTTTTGTGTTACTTTTATTTTCAGTACATTTTTTGGTGTTACTTTTATTTTCAGTACATTTTTTTGTGTTACTTTTATTTTCAGTACATTTTTTTACGTTAATATGCACGTTAGTATATTTTTTTGCGTTACTTTGCTCAAGTGTACATATTTTGTGCTATTTTGCTTATTAGTACAGTTGTTGCGTTATCATACACATTAGTTCTGTTGGATTGGAAATGATAACTTACCACCACTGTGTGTCTATATGTTTGGAATTGGAGTCATCAATGACGGCCTAACATCATCAAGTGCTATGACGATCATCATTTTCGGGAGGACGTGAACTCCCATGGTATATGGTGGATAGGCGGCAGGAACCATTGAAGGCTATGTCTGAAAAGTGTTCCTTCTTGCAGTTTCCTCATATTCCAAGTCCGGCTTGTTGCAGGAGCTACTGAGTTAAGTGCTCTGTGCACACCGTGAGCTGTGTGTCTCATCCGTTTTGATCCTGCTTCGATATCCCGCTTGTTTACGATGAATGATGATATCGTATGACAGGGAACAGTTGGCTGTGTTCACTTTCTGTGCGGTTTCGCCTTATGTCTTTTGGCGTGTGCTGAGACTGCTACGATGGGGACTACAGTTACCTTTCTTTGTTTGGGAGATGAGTTGGTAATTCGGATGATTCCACTGACACGGGCGGTTGAGCAATTATGGATTTTAATTCGTTTGCTGTGATACCGAGGCCTTCCATAACCAATAACAATAACACATTAGTACATTTTCTTATATTACTTTGCACATATGTACATTTTGTGTACTGCTTTGCTTGTTAGTACATGTTCTGGTTCTTACCCATGTTAGCACATTCTCGTGTGTTACAGTGCTCACGTGTACATATTTTGTGCTACTTTGCCTGTACATGTTTTAGTTATTATCAACGTTAGCACATTATCTTGTGCTAATTTGCTAATGTGTAAATTTTTAGCACTACTTTGCTCGTCAGTACTTTTTTTAGCTTCTTTTGCTCGTGTGTATATTTATTGTGTCTACTCTGTTAATGTATTTATTATTATGTTCAGATCCTGAATGAGTTAATTTTATTGGCTTATCAGAGTTTTGAGTACATTTATTTTGTTCACATTATCTGAGAGTGAATCTATTATGTTCACATTGACTGTGAGTGAATCTGACGTGTTCACAGTATCTGAGAGTGAATCTATAATGTTCACATTGTCTGAGAGTGAATCTATTATGTTCACAGTATCTAAGAGTGAATCTACTATGTTCACGTTATCTGAGAGTGAATCTATTATGTGCACAATTATCTTAGAGTGAATCTATTATGTTCACATTATCTGAGAGTGAATCTATTATGTTCACATTATCTGAGAGTGAATCTATTATGTTCACATTATCTGAGAGTGAATCTATTATGTTCACGTTATCTTAGAGTGAATCTATTATGTTCACACTTATCTTAGAGTGAATCTATTATGTTCACATTATCTGAAGGTGAATCTATAATCCTCACATTGTTTGTGAGTGAATATGTCCTATTCACGTTATTTGCAAGTGAATAATTGCGTTCACATTGCACATTGTTCGTGAGTGTGTTTATTGTCTTTACACTGCCCAATGTATTTGAGTGAATTTATAGTGTTGTAGGTGAATTTGTTGTGGTTCATATTATAATGTGTTCGTGAGTGAATTTATTGTGTTTACACTTACAATGTATTTAAGTTCCTTTTACACTGTACACATTTCACCTTGTGTGTAAATGTCAATATTACATGCACGCGATTGTGTCGTGTATTTCCTCTCTACAATTGTTTATCTGCAACACACGACCGCCAATATAAGCAATAAAGGTTAGCTCAGATGCATTCACCACTAACCGAAGACACTCACTGTACATGAAGACAATTATAACTAACCAAAGACACTCATTGTATCTCTCAAGACAATTATATATAACCAAAGACACTCATTATATCTCTCAAGACAATTATAACTAACCAAAGACACTCATTGTATCTCTAAAGACAATTATACCTAACCAACGACACTCATTGTATCTCTCAAGACACTTATAACTAACCAAAGACACTCATTATATCTCTCAAGGCAATTACAACCAACCAAAGACACTCATTGTAACTCACAGGACAATTATAACTAACCAAAGACACTCATTGTATCTCTCAAGACAATTACAACTAACCAAAGACACTCATTGTATCTCTCAGGACAATTGTAACTAACCAAAGATATTCATTGTATCTCACAGGACAATCATAACTAACCAAAGGCACTCATTGTATCTCACAGGACAATTATAACTAACCAAAGACACTCATTGTATCTCTCAAGACAATTACAACTAACCAAAGACACTCATTGCATCTCTCAGGACAATTATAACTAACCAAAGACACTCATTGTATCTCTCAAGACAATTACAACTAACCAAAGACACTCATTGCATCTCTCAGGACAATTATAACTAACCAAAGACACTCATTGTATCTCTCAGGAAAATTATAACTAACCAAAGACACTCATTGTACCTCTCAAGACAATTATATTTAATCAAAGACACTCATTGTATCTGTCCAGACAATTATATCTAATCAAAGACACTCATTATATCTCTCAAGACAATTATAACTAATCAAAGACACTCATTGTATCTCTCTAGACAATTATAACTAATCAAAGACACTCATTGTATCTCTCAAGACACTTATAACTAACCAAAGACACTCATTGTATCTCTCAAGACACTTATAACTAACCAAAGACACTCATTGTATCTCTCAAGACACTTATAACTAACCAAAGACACTCATTGTATCTCTCAAGACACTTATAACTAACCAAAGACACTCATTGTATCTCTCAAGACACTTATAACTAACCAAAGACACTCATTGCATCTCTCAAGACAATTATAACTAATCAAAGACACTCATTGCACTAATCACAGCCAACTATTGAGAAGACCAGAGAACAGCAGAAGAAACTCCATAAAATACCCACTCGTCAGCTTCTCTAGTAGGGGCGGGTGTGTGCAGAATATGTCGACTCTCTATAGCTGGCATAACTGAACACGTCACGCTACTGGGGGGGGGGGGGAGATGGGTTGTCTGTGGTTGTCTTCTCTATATTTGGATGTATTATAACAACAAATAATCATTATGATCTCAAAAAGCTCATTGCAACCCAAGATAATCAATCACAAGTAAAAAAAAATATAGATACTCTCCATCAACCTAGACACTCTACATCAACACTAGATACTCTCCATCAACACTAGATGCTCTCCATCAACACTAGACACTCTACATCAACACTAGACACTCTACATCAACACTAGACATTCTACATCAACACTAGAAACTCTCCATCAACACTAGACACTCTCCATCAACACTAGATACTCTCCATCAACCTAGACACTCTACATCAACACTAGATACTCTCCATCAACCTAGACACTCTACATCAACACTAGGAACTCTCCATCAACACTAGACACTCTCCATCAACACTAGATACTCTCCATCAACACTAGGCACACTCCACCAACACTAGATACTCTCCATCAACACTAGGCACACTGCATCAACAGTAGACACTCTATATCAACACTAGGCATTCTCCATCAACACTAGATACTCTCCATCAACACTAGACATTCTACATCAACACTAGACATTCTACATCAACACAAGACACTCACCATCAATACAAGACACTCACCATCAACACAAAATACTCACCATCAACACAAGACACTCACTATCAACACAAGACACTCACCATCAACACAAACCACTCACCATCAATACAAGACACTCACTATCAGCACAAGCCACTCACCATCAATACAAGACACTCACCATCAACACAAAACACTCACCATCAACACAAGACACTCACCGTCAACACAAGACGCTCACCTTCAACACAAGATACTCACCATCAATACAAGACACTCACCATCAACACAAAGCACTCTTTATCAACCGAAGACACTCACCATCAACACAAGACACTCACCATCAACACAAGACACTCATCATCAACACACGACACTCACCATCAACTCAAGGCACTATTTATCAACACAAGACACTCATCATCAACACAAGACACTCATCTTCAACACAAGACACTTACCATCAACACAAGGCACTCATAATCAACACAAGACACTCACAATCAAGAAAAGACACTCACCATCAACACAAGACACTCACAATCAAGAAAAGACACTCACCATCAACACAAGACACTAGCCATCAACACAAGGCACTCACAATCAACACAAGACACTCACCATCAACACAAGACACTCACAATCAACACAAGACACTCACCATCAACACAAGACACTCACAATCAACACAAAGCACTCTTTATCAACCGAAGACACTCACCATCAACACAAGACACTCACCATCAACACAAGACACTCATCATCAACACACGACACTCACCATCAACTCAAGGCACTCTTTATCAACACAAGACACTCATCATCAACACAAGACACTCATCTTCAACACAAGACACTTACCATCAACACAAGGCACTCATAATCAACACAAGACACTCACAATCAACACAAGACATTCACAATCAACACAAGACACTCACAATCAAGAAAAGACACTCACCATCAACACAAGACACTAGCCATCAACACAAGGCACTCATAATCAACACAAGACACTCACCATCAACACAAGACACTCACAATCAACACAAGACACTCACCATCAACACAAGACACTCACAATCAACACAAGACACTCACCATCAACACAAGACACTCACAATCAACACAAGACACTCACCATCAACACAAGACACTCGCCATCAACACAAGACACTCACAATCAACACAAGACACTCACCATCAACACAAGACACTCACAATCAACACAAGATATTCACAATCAACACAAGACACTCACAATCAAGAAAAGACACTCACCATCAACACAAGACACTCACCATCAACACAAGACACTCACCATCAACACAAGACACTCACCATCAACACAAGATACTCACTACCAATACAAGACACTCACAATCAACACAAGACACTCACCATCAACACAAAATACTCACCATCAACCCGAGGCTTTCATCACCAACCAAAAGCACTGACTGCTAACCCAAATCACTCACCATCAATCCCAAATCACTCACTGTCAAATCCAAACCACTCACTATCAATCCCAAATCACTCACTATCAATTCCAAATCACTCACCATCAATCCCAAATCACTCACTATCAATCCCAAATCACTCACTATCAATCCCAAACCACTCACTATCAATTCCAAATCACTCACTATCAATCCCAAATCACTCACTATCAAATCCAAATCACTCACCACCAATCACAAATCACTCACCATCAATCCCAAATCACTCACCATCAATCCCAAATCACTCACCATCAATCCCAAATCACTCACTGTCAAATCCAAACCACTCACTATCAATCCCAAATCACTCACCATCAATCCCAAATCACTCACCATCAATCCCAAATCACTCACCATCAATCCCAAATCACTCACTGTCAAATCCAAACCACTCACTATCAATCCCAAATCACTCACCATCAATCCCAAATCACTCACTATCAATCCCAAATCACTCACTATCAAATCCAAATCACTCACCATCAATCACAAATCACGCACAATCAATCACAAATCACTCACCATCAATCCCAAATCACTCACCATCAATCCCAAATCACTCACCATCAATCCTAAATCACTCACCATCAATCCCAAATCACTCACTATCAATCCCAAATCACTCACCATCAATCCCAAATCACTCATCATCAATCCCAAATCACTCACCATCAATCCCAAATCACTCACTATCAATCCCAAATCACTCACTATCAATTCCAAATCACTCACCATCAATCCCAAATCACTCACTATCAATCCCAAATCACTCACTATCAATCCCAAACCACTCACTATCAATTCCAAATCACTCACTATCAATCCCAAATCACTCATTATCAAATCCAAATCACTCACCACCAATCACAAATCACTCACCATCAATCCCAAATCACTCACCATCAATCCCAAATCACTCACCATCAATCCCAAATCACTCACTGTCAAATCCAAACCACTCACTATCAATCCCAAATCACTCACCATCAATCCCAAATCACTCACTATCAATCCCAAATCACTCACTATCAAATCCAAATCACTCACTATCAATCACAAATCACTCACAATCAATCACAAATCACTCACCATCAATCCCAAATCACTCACCATCAATCCCAAATCACTCACCATCAATCCTAAATCACTCACCATCAATCCCAAATCACTCACCATCAATCCTAAATCACTCACCATCAATCACAAATCACTCACCATCAATCCTATATCACTCACCATCAATCCCAAATCACTCACCATCAATCCCAAATCTCTCACCATCAATCCTATATCACTCACCATCTATCCCAAATCACTCACCATCAATCCCAAATCACTCACCATCAATCCCAAATCACTCACCATCAATCCCAAATCACTCACCATCAATCCCAAATCTCTGACCATCAATCCCAAATCTCTCACCATCAATCCCAAATCACTCACCATCAATCCCAAATCACTCACCATCAATCCCAAATCACTCACCATCAATCCCAAATCACTCACCATCAATCACAAATCACTCACCATCAATCACAAATCACTCACCATGAATCCCAAATCACTCACCATCAATCCCAAATCACTCACCATCAATCACAAATCACTCACCATCAATCCCAAATCACTCACCATCAATCCCAAATCACTCACCATCAATCCCAAATCTCTGACCATCAATCCCAAATCTCTCACCATCAATCCCAAATCACTCACCATCAATCCCAAATCACTCACCATCAATCCCAAATCACTCACCATCAATCCCAAATCACTCACCATCAATCACAAATCACTCACCATCAATCACAAATCACTCACCATGAATCCCAAATCACTCACCATCAATCCCAAATCACTCACCATCAATCACAAATCACTCACCATCAATCCTATATCACTCACCATCAATCCCAAATCACTCACCATCAATCCCAAATCACTCACCATCAATCCCAGATCTCACCCATCATGTCTGCCGTATCGATCACAGATCTCAGGTGACGGCACTGTTGGCTTCAAGGGAGAGGTCAAGTACGATGAAGGCATTAGCTATTCCTCTGGCGTTAAAAGTTCCCAGAAAGACGTTCCGCTGATTGCTCCCCTGATTTACAAGTGAGTTATCGCCTGCAATAAGTACATTGATTTTTTAAAAATTGATTATTCTATTGGGCCAAATATGGCTCATAGGGAGGAAGTCATAGTTTTCAATGTTCGATGCTCAACCGCAACTTGTTTTAGTTCATGGTTATTTCTGAGACCCATAGCAGCTCTCTCTTTGATGGTGGTTCTATGCAGGGTCTTTTTTTGTCTCCCTCGTTTTCTTTTGCCTTCTAGTTTCCACATAAAGGCCTAGTGAGGTAACCTTCTAACGTCCACTCTGAGAACGTGACCATAGTACTTCCAGCGTTGATTTCTAACGTAATTGATTACGTAATCCTGTTTGGTTTCGTGTCTTATTTCTGTAATTGATTTCAAGCATGAGCAACAGATGTTTAGCAATGTTCGAAGACATTTCTTTGTACTCAGAAACGTTTAGTCTTTGGTCTAGAGCTTTTGTTGTTTCCCAGTTCTCACACCCGTGTGGTAATATTGGAATCACACAGGAATTCACGATTTTGAGTTTTGTGTAGTTACTATTTCATGGCTAAAATATAAATACAAAGAGATTGAAACAAAAAGGAGATGCCAATGCTATATATAAAGTGAAGAATTAACAGGAAGAAAAACGTAATAAAAAACTGGATGTTTAAAATCAAAGGAAGGAGAACTGTTGATTGAACAAGAAAACATAAGGGAACGATGGACAGAATACATTAAAGATCTTTATAATGATGAACGAACAGAAGTAAATATTAAGGATAATGAAGAAGAACCACAAATACGCACAGAAGAAGTGGAAGATGCCTTGCGCAATATGAAAGCAGGCAAAGCTCATGGACCAGATAATATAACTAAAGAAGAGATTGAAGCCATGGGTGATTTTAGAATAGAAATAATAACAAAAATATTGAATGATATCTTCAACAACGGATATATACCAGACGACATGCTCAAATCAATATTCATAGCCCTACCAAAGAAATCGGGTGCGATTGAATGCGATAATCATCGCACAACAAGCCTTATGAGTCATATGACTAAGATATTACTAAGAATCATCATGCGAAGAGTGCGAAACAAAATCAGTCAAGAAATTAGTGATGAACAGTGTGGTTTTGTTAGAGGTAATGGAACATATACATATATATCATAAGATCTTTAGTAGAAAGAGGTGAAAACAGATCTATACCAATGTTTCATAGATTATGCCAAAGCGTTTGACAAACTAAAGCGTTCTGAAAGAAGCCACCACAAAATTAGGAAGAAACAATCATAATTTTTTGGCCATGTAATGAGTGGAGAACAGCTGGAATATATTGTAACGACTGAGACAATTGAGGGACGAAGAGATGGAGGGAAGCAAAGAGAAAAGATACCAGAGATCATAAGAGAATGGCTTGGCAGAAGGTCAACAACAGAAATGATAAATAACTATCGAGATAGAAGGTTGTGGAGAGACATGATCACCAACGCCAGCAGGTCCTGTACTTGATAATGATGTAGCTACTGAGTATCTTTGGATTCTAAATATTTGAGATCTTTTTGAAGGTGGTTTATTTGAGATCTTGTCGAAGGTGGTTTATTTGAGATCTTGTCGAAGGTGGTTTATTTGAGATCTTGTCGAAGGTGGTTTATTTGAGATCTTGTTGAAGGTAGTTTATTTGAGATCTTGTTGAAGGTGGTTTATTTGAGATATTGCTGAAGGTGGTTTATTTGAGATATTGTTGAAGGTGGTTTATTTGAGATCTTGTTGAAGGCGGCTGACGCCAATGCGATACGGATCTTTCTTCCAGTTGTTGCGTCGCTTGTTGTTGACATCTTGCCACCAAGATAGTAGAAAGCACATTCATCTTCCACCTTTCAGCTCCCTGTGGAGCATAGGTCTTCAACAAGCACTTTCCAAGCCGATCTGTTTCCTGCCCTTATTTTAAGATCATTTAATGCCTTCACCATCATCTTCATTTCTGCTTCCATATGTCTTCTCCATGAATATTTTGGTCTTCCTCTTTGTCTTTTTCCTTGGGGATTCCATAAAAGGGCCTGTTGTGTAACAAGTAAGCAGATTAGTTATATATATATATATAATATATATCAGTGACGATATTAAATGCTGTAGTTGGAATTTATCTTAGACAAAAGTTTAACAAAATATTATGTGTACAATTGAATGAATTCAAATTTAATAAAGAAATAAGAGATGTTGCCATCAAACAACGGTCTCATGTACAATTAGGAAGAGAATATGGACAAATGTCGGGCATCAGTTGAACAGAAAACAAAAGAATTTCATAACAGGATCTCTTATATGGGAAAATACAGGATACAAAAATAGAGGAAGACTTAGAGAAATACTGAAAATAACACTGATAAGATAAGCAAAGGTGGCAGGCATAGATTCTTAGATTGAACATCTCGCCCAGAATGGATGGTGGACAGAGCTGCGAGCACTCTGCGACGTCTATCGGTGCTGGAAGGATCACAAGAAATATTTAGTCTAACTTGACCGACTTCAGCGTGCCAGCGACTAATTAACTAATTAACTAACTAACTAAACTAACTAACTAACTAACTAACTAACTAACTAACTAACTAACTAACTAACTAACTAACTAACTAACTAACTAACTAACTAACTAACTAACTAACTAACTAACTAACTAAACTAACTAACTAACTAACTAACTAACTAACGAACTAACTAACGAACTAACTAACGAACTAACTAACTAACTAACTAACTAACTAACTAACTAACTAACTAACTAACGAACTAACGAACTAACTAACTAACTAACTAACTAACTAACTAACTAACTAACTAACTAACTAACTAACTAACTAACTGACTGACTGACTGACTGACTGACTGACTGACTGACTGACTGACTGACTGACTGACTGACTGATTGACTGACTGATTGACTGACTGACTGACTGACTGACTGACTGACTGACTGACTGACTGACTGACTGACTAACTAAACTAACTAACTTAACTAACTAACTAACTAACTAACTAACTCTGACGAACTCATTGTTTGATTGATAACAAGTAGTAAATGAATAACTGACTAGGTGTCTAAACACTCATTACAAATCCAAGACACTTGTTACGGAAATTATTGTAATAATTGAAAACGGAATTATCTGCCTGTGCGGTGAGGGGCCCCTGTGCACACGGCTGCCAGGGAAAAATGGATTAACATGCAAAATTCAGTTCCCAGTTTCTAGGGACTTTGTCAGAGGTCAAAACTTGAGAACGCTAAAAAAAAAAATTAATCTATAATTAATCTCTTTAATGAGTGCTTTGTCGTATTATTTTAATTATCTTATATCCGTGCCAGGAACGAATTATAGGAAGTCTACGCCAAGATGTGACACCTCGTGTGTTCTATATCCACCACACCCTCCCTTTTTACCATGTTTGTAACATCCGCGGTCGACATTTGCAAGAATTGTCTGAAAGTTTTCAGTTGACAGAATGATAGAAGTCATCTTTACCTTACTAAAGCTATCCACAAGAATTTTGTGGAATCATTTATTAATCTATCACTGATGGAATGTCAGTCATACAAGTAATGTCAAGCCCAAAACAGACTAATTCAGGGAATAAAGAACAAAATTTGTTCCCTGTCAGAAAAGACAGAACTAGCTCTGCAGTAGACACCAGCACATTGTGGCATCATTGGAAGTGAGAAAGCAGATGAGCTTGCAAAAGTAGGTGGAAGCCTTCTACAGTCCAACCAACCTCAGAGCCTCAAAGAATTAAAAGCAGTCCAGAAACAAGACAGAAAAAAAAGAATAGAGAGAGAGAGAGAGGGAGAGAGAGAGAGAGAGAGCTGTATGGAAAATATGGGCCAGAGCATGACCGCTTAAACCAACCCAGCAGACATGAGCAGACTCAGATATTCAGACTAACATGTCAGTGTGGCCCAGAGCACCCGTACACTAGATACGACTCAGTGACTTTGCAACATGTAACTGCGAAGCATCCACTCAAACAGCAGAGCTTACACTACAGGACTGCATCACTCTCAACACAATAAGAACACAAATATGGCACACACACACACACAAAACCCCTGCATGACAAGTTAATGGGGAACCGGTGGTGACCTCAGGCCCTTTATTTTGTTCTTGACCCAAGTTGGTCTAAATGTCTAGATATAGAGGATCGCTGAAAAAGAAAAGTTTAATATTATTCTATGATTTATTAATAGACATTGGTTGTGTACAATACTTTAATGTGTGTACATCAAACTAATCTATAAATACAATTTTGTATCTCATGTGTATATAATGTGTAAATATATTGTGTCTTTATTTCCTTCGCGAATTGTGTCATCTCATGCTCTATTCACGGAATGACACAAATGAGTGAAAGACATCGCAAGTGATCTTCTTCTTCTTTCCTTCCTCATTTGCCTTTCAGCGTCGAGGGGGTAAGTGATAGTAGTCTTATTATGTTGTTCAATGTGCTGAAATTCTGGTCACTTGTGGCAAGGCGATGTGTCGAGGTCCACGGTGGAGATCCTAGTTCGGGCTGTCTATTGTTCTCAGTGTTTTCTCATGTTTGTGGATTTTTTTCGAGGTTATTCATACCTTCGTCCGTTATTTGTTTTTGTTTTTTTTTTGCCTCGACAGTTTCAGTTCATAATAGTTTTAATTTATTATTATCTACAAGCAGAAAGAAAGGCCCATAGATCTATAGACGGATGTTCAGATGGGTGGAAGTATGAAGTATGAATGGGTGGAGGTATGTATGGATGGAAGTATGCATGAGTGGAAGTATGGATGGGTGGAAATATGGATGGGTGGATGTTCGGATGGGTGGAAGTATGGATGGTAGAAGTATGGATGGGTGGAAGTATGGATGGTAGAAGTATGGATGGGTGGAAATGTGGATGGGTGGATGTATGGATGGGTGGATGTTCGGATGGGTGGAAGTATGGATGGGTGGAAGTATGGATGGTAGAAGTATGGATGGGTGGAAGTATGGATGGGTGGATGTTCGGATGGGTGGAAGTATGGATAGTAGAAGTATGGATGGGTGGAAGTATGAATGGTGGAAGTATGGATGGGTGGATGTTCAGATGGGTGGAAGTATGAATGGGTAGAAGTATGGATGGGTTGATGTATGGATGGGTTGAAGTATGGATGGGTGGAAGTATGGATGGGTGGAAGTATGGATGGGTGGAAGTATGGATGGGTGGAAGTATGGATGGTAGAAGTATGGATGGTTGAAGTATGGATGGTTGGAAGTATGGATGGGTAGAAGTATGGGTGGGTGGAAGTATGGTTGGGTGGAAGTATGGTTGGGTGGAAGTATGGATGGTTGGAAGTACGGATGGTTGGAAGTATGGGTGGGTGGAATTATAAATGGGTAGAAGTATGGGTGGGTGGAAGTATGGGTGGGTGGGATTATGGATGGTTGGAAGTATGGATTGGTGGAAGTATGGATGGTTGGAAGTATGGATGGTTGGAAGTATGGGTGGGTGGATGTTCGGATGGGTGGAAGTATGGATGGTAGAAGTATGGATGGGTGGATGTATGGATGGTAGAAGTATGGATGGGTGGAAGTATGGATGGGTGGAGGTATGGATGGATGGAAGTATGGGTGGGTGGAAGTATGGATGGTTGGAAGGATGTGTGGGTGGAATTATGAATGGGTAGAAGTATGGGTGGGTGGAAGTATGGATGGTTGGAAGTATGGATGGATGGAAGTATGGATGGTTGGAAGTATGGGTGGGTGGAAGTATGGATGAGTAGAAGTATGGATGGGTGGAAGTATGGATGGGTGGAAGTATGGATGGGTAGAAGTATGGATGGTTGGAAGTATGTGTGCGTGGAATTATGAATGGGTAGAAGTATGGGTGGGTGGAAGTATGGATGGTTGGAAGTATGGATGGGTAGAAGTATGGATAGGTGGAAGTATGGATGGTTGGAAGTATGTATGGATGGAGGTATGGGTGGGTGGAAGTATGGATGGGTGGAGGTATGGATAGGTGGAGGTATGGATGTGTGGATGTAAGGATGGGTGGAAGTATGGATGGGTGGATGTTCGCATGGGTGGAAATATGGATGTGTGGATGTATAGATGGGTGGTAGTATGGGTGGGTGGAAGTATGGAAGGTAGAAGTATGGATGGTTGGAAGTATGTGTTGGTGGAATTATGAATGGGTAGAAGTATGGGTGGGTGGAAGTATGGATGAGTAGAAGTATGAGTGGGTGGAAGTATGGATGGGTAGAAGTAAGGATGGTTGGAAGTATGGATGGTTGGAAGTATGGATGGGTAGAAGTATGGATGGGTGGAAGTATGGATGGTTGGAAGCATGGATGGGTATAAGTATGGATGGTTGGAAGTATGGATGGGTAGAAGTATGGATGGTTGGAAGTATGGATGGTTGGAAGTATGGGTGGGTGGAAGTATGGATGAGGAGAAGTATGGATGAGTGGAAGTATGGATAAGTAGCAGTATGGATAGGTAGAAGTATGGATGGGTGGATGTATGGATGGGTGGTAGTATGGATAGGTGGATGTATGAATGGGTAGAAGTATGAATGGTTAGATGTATGGAATGGTGGAAGTATGGATGGGTGGATGTATGAATGGATGGAGGTATGGATGGAGGTATGGATGGGTGGAAATATGGATGGGTGGAGGTATGGATGGGTGGAGGTATGGATGGGTGGAGTTATGGATAAGTGGAAGTATGGATGGATGGAGGTATGGATGGGTGGAGGTATGGATGGGTGGAGTTATGGATAAGTGGAAGTATGGATAGGTCGAGATATGAATGCGTGAATGTATGGATGGGTGGAAGTATGGATGGGCGGTAGTATGGGTGGGTGGAAGTATGGATGGGTGGATTTTCGGATTGGTTGAAGTATGGATGGATAGATGCATGGATGGGTGGTAGTATGGGTGGGTAGAAGTATTGATGGGTAGAGGTATGGATGAATGGAAGTATGGATGGTTGGAGGTATGGATGGGTGGAAGAATGGATGGGTGGAGGTATGGATGGGTGGAAGAATGGATTGGTGGAGGTATGGATGGGTGTAAGTATGGATGGGTGGAGGTATGGATGGTTGGAAGTATGGATGGGTGGTAGTATGGATGGATAGAAGTATGGATGGGTGAAGGTATGGATTGGTGGATGTATGGATGAGTGGAGGTATGGATGGTAGATGTATGGATGGGTGAATGTATGGATGGGTGGAGGTATGGATGGGTGGAAGTATGGATGTGTGGTAGTATGGATGGGTGGAAGTATGGATGGGTAGATGTATGGATGGGTAGAAGT
The DNA here is from genome assembly GCA_032433765.1 of Megaustenia siamemsis. NCBI lineage: Eukaryota > Metazoa > Mollusca > Gastropoda > Stylommatophora > Ariophantidae > Megaustenia > Megaustenia siamemsis. The sequence goes on from JAVIAB010000001.1 coordinate 15,081,216, forward strand.
ATGGATGGGTGGAAGTATGGATGAGTAGAAGTATGGATGGGTTGATGTATGGATGGGTTGAAGTATGGATGGGTGGAAGTATGGATGGGTGGAAGTATGGATGGGTGGAAGTATGGATGGGTGGAAGTATGGATGGGTAGATGTATGGATGGGTAGAGTTATGGATGGTTGGAGGTATGGATGAGTAGAAGTATGTATGGGTAGAAGTATGGATTAGTAGAAGTATGGATGGGTAGAAGTATGGATGGGTGGTAGTATGGATGGGTCGAAGTATGGATGAGTGGAAGTATGGATTGGTAGAAGTATGGATGGTTGGAATTATGGACGGGTGGAGGTATGGATGGGTAGAAGTATGGATGGGGGGAAGTATGGATGAGTAGAGGTATGGATGGGTGGTAGTATGGATGTTTGGAAGTATGGATGGGTAGAAGTATGGATGGGTGGTAGTATGGTTGGGTGGATTATGGATGGGTAGAAGTATGGATGGGTGGTAGTATAGATGGGTGGTAGTATGGATGTGTGGAAGTATGGATGGGTAGAAGTATGGATGGGTGGTAGTATGAATGGGTGGATTATGGATGGGTAGAAGTATGGATGGGTGGTAGTATGGATGGGTCGTAGTATGGGTGGTTGGAAGTATGGATGGGTGGAAGTATGGAAGTATGGAAGTATGGATGGGTGATAGTATGAATGGGTGGAAGTATGGATGGGTAGAAGTATGGATGTGTAGAATTATGGATGGATAGAAGTATGGATGGGTGGTAGTATGGATGGGTGGAAGTATGGATGGGTGGCAGTATTGATTGGGTGGAAGTATGAATGGATAGAAGTATGGATGGGTGGAAGTATGGGTGGGTAGAAGTATGGGTGGGTAGAAGTATGGATGGGTAGAAGTATGAGTGGGTGGAAGTATGAGTGGGTAGAAGTATGGATGGGCGGAAGTATGGATGGGTGGAAGTATGGGTGGGTAGAAGTATGGGTGGGTGGAAGTATGGATGGGCGGAAGTATGGATGGGTGGAAGTATGAATGGGTGGAAGTATGGATGGTTGGATGTATGGACGGGTAGAAGTATGGACGGTTAGAAGTATGGATCGATGGAAGTATGGATGGGTGGATGTATGGATGGGTAGAAGTATGGATGGATGGAAGTATGAATTGGTGGAAATATTGATGGGTGGAAGTATGAATGGGTGGAAATATGGATGGGTGGAAGTATGGATGGTTGGATGTATGGACGGGTAGAAGTATGGACGGTTAGAAGTATGGATGGATGGAAGTATGGATGGGTGGATGTATGGATGGGTGGATGTATGGATGGGTAGAAGTATGGATGGATGGAAGTATGGATGGGTGGAAGTATGAATTGGTGGAAATATTGATGGGTGGAAGTATGAATGGGTGGGAATATGGATGGGTGGAAGTATGGATGGTTGAATGTATGGACGGGTAGAAGTATGGATGGATGGAAGTATGGATGGGTGGATGTATGGATGGGTAGAAGTATGGATGTGTGTATGGATTACTGACACCGTTATATCTCCAGATTTTCGTCAGTTTGTTGAAAGCATTTGATGTTAATGCGATGCGTGTCATGACTTCTAAAGTTATGTCTCAATCTCTGGACATTTTGCTGTGTAGGAATTTAAAACGTGTAACTTGATACCCCAATCCACATATCTCTCCACTTTTTCTCAGGAGTTATCGGGTCGACCTGATGGGGAACCCAACAGTTACCAGGGCAAGATCAAGCATCGCGAAGTGGATTTCTCTAGCCACTTCTCTATCGATCAGGAGAGCCAGAATTTGAAAAACTGTAAGGATGCATCTGTTTGCTCTGACGTATAGGGCTGACAGTTTTCATGTTGTTTGTGGTTGAGTGCTGTCTATGAATTAGCTTGGTCTCTTCATTAATTTCTTTAGTTTATCTTTTTACAGAAAGATAACAGATAGGATGGACGTGTTATTTTTTGTTTTTGTAATAGTAAACAACAAATAGACTGGTTTGAGCATCTAGAAAGAATGCCGCACGATTCCTTGCCATATAAAGTATATTAAAAGAAGAGAAGGGAGAAGAGCAAGAAGACGGAGATAGAGTGAGGTGGACAGACAACATCAAAGAAACGCTGCACGAACATCAAGTGACAAAGAGTGAAGCTGACAAAAGGGCGAGAACTATAACTTTGTATTTCCCTCAACACCCGAGTACAAAAGAAAATGAAGAAAGAAAGAAAAAAAAATAGAAAAGAATCGAAATACCAGCAGCAAAATATAACGAAACTAGTATTTAAAATTATTTACAGGTGACATGACATAACCAATGGAACAGAATCAAGAGTTATAAACAGAAGCTACGAAAGTAGCAGATACACAAAAAAAGAGGGATTGTTGAAACAGTTGGCAACAAGATAGGAGAAGAGATCAGCCAGAGAAAAACACAGCAAACTATATCTCACCAGTAAGCTGCAAGAAACATGAGAATAATAATACCAGGGCATTCTTCTCAACCAGAATTATTCTGAACGTTTTTGTGTTCAACTTTTATAACTTTAGCGATAATTGGACTTTACAACTCACTGCCAGTTTCTAATTTCCACTCGACAAATTTAATAATATAATATAATGTAATGTAATGTAATGTAGTGTAGTGTAGTGTAATGTAATGTAATGTAATGTAATGTAATATAATATAATATAATATAATATAATATAATATAATATAATATAATATAATATAAATATAATATAATATAATATAATATAATATAATATAATATAATATAATATAATATAATATAATATAATATTTGATCAATATAATAATATACTATAAATATATGTACCCACACATTCACTCACTCATGACTGATCCACTCATCCATTAACTCACTCATGGCTGATCCACTCATCCATTCACTCACTCATGGCTGATTCACTCATACATTCACTCACTCATGGCTAATTCACCCACCCATTCACCCACTCATGGCGTAATCCACCCACCCATTCACTCACTCATGGCGTGATCCACCCACCCATTCACTCACTCATGGCGTGATCCACCTACCCACTCACTCACTCATTTCCTGTCCTCTCACCCATTCACTGATTCATGGCCTTATCCACCCACTCACTCACTCATAGCCTGATCCACACCCTCACTCACTGACTCTAGGCCTCGTCCACCCATCCACTCACACACAGCCTGATCCACCCACCCACTCACTGATTCATGGTCTGATCCACCCAACCACTCACTCATGATCTTATCCGCCCACTCACTCATTTACTCAATCATGTCTTGATCCACACACCCACTCACTGATTTATATCCTGATCTATCCACCACTCACTCATTTATGACTGACTCACACTCTCTCAGTTCCACTCACCCATTCATGACCTGATCCATTCCCCATCATTCACGCACCTTCTCATTCACCTCTGCCCTCATCTTCTGCTCCACCGAGCCTCTGTTTCCTGTTTCTTTTACTCATGCACTCACTCATCCATTTTTCTATCCGCACATCCATAAACCCATGCACTCACTCATCCATTTTTCTATCCACACATCCATCAACCCATGCACTCACTCATCCATTTTTCTATCCACACATCCATCAACCCATGCACTCACTCATCCATTTTTCTATCCACACATCCATCAACCCATGCACTCACTCATCCATTTTTCTATCCACACATCCATCAACCCATGCACTCACTCATCCATTTTTCTATCCACACATCCATCAACCCATGCACTCACTCATCCATTTTTCTATCCACACATCCATCAACCCATGCACTCACTCAACCATCCAATCATTTTCACATCCACCTACACACTGACACATCCTCTATCGATTCATCCATGTGTTATCCACTCTCTGGTTTATCCACTAATCCACTGTCTACCACATTCCTACAATCCAGCCTTAGAAACCTACCTGCCCGAAACTCTCGTACACACACAGAAGCCATTGGAGCTCACCTATCTTGTGGTGGTCACGTGGTCGAACGTGACCGAGGCGGAAGAAGCGTCGCAGTGCACCGAAACCTATCAGTGCAACGTGAGTAACTTTTCACCTGTGTGTTTGTTCGGTGGGTTAGTCGTCAGACAATGGGGTGTAGACATCACGTGTGGGTGTCTCGTGGGTTTGTCGTGAGACAATGCGTTTTACATCACGTGAGTGCGATGGTCCTCTGTGCTCTCCCCACTCGTGGACGTCATAAAAGAATTTCCATGGAATCAAAGAGCACTTTTCACGTGTGGGTGTCATAGGTCACTGAGCACTCGCCATGTGCGTTGTCATATGACAATTGAGCACCCGTTGTGATTAGCGGATTCTTTATAGCTGTGTGCGAGGTTGTGAAGATGTGTTTAAGGAAGTGTTTGCGTTTTCTGGAGAATGCTGAATACAAACGCTAGTGTAGGAATACTATATATATATGGGAGCCGCGATAGCTCAGTGGTTAGTGAAATGGACTACAAAGGACAAGAGGTATGGTTCGATCCCAACCGACGGCCTCCGGGTTCACCCAGCCTTTAATGGGTACCGGATTTTTTTCTGGGAAAGTGGAGCGGCACGGTCGTAATACCGACCACATTACCCCAAAAATCATGTGCTGAAGGTCTGTAAAAATTATGGTCACTAACACCATATTCCCTATACACCACTTGGCGTGACGGGGGTACTTTCTTTTCATTTTATATAAATATATGCTGTGTATAGCATCCAATATTTTTTCCTGTAAGTATTGATGATCCAAAAAATGAGGAAGATACTATTCAATCTATTTCTGACAATAGAAACAAGAAAAAGAGTTCTTAAATGTTATGTAGAGCCAGTCTTAACATATGGATGTTAATCATGGACAATATGACAACAGACAAGAAAATCAGTGGAGGCTGTAGAGATGTGGTTTTACAGAAGACACAACATCACCACTCACACATATAAGGACCACAAACATCACCACTCACATATATAAGGACCACAAACATCACCACTCACACATATAAGGACAACAGACATCACCACTCACACATATAAGGACCATAAACATCACCACTCACACATATAAGGACCACAAACATCACCACTCACACATATAAGGACAACAGACATCACCACTCACACATATAAGGACCATAAACATCACCACTCACACATATAAGGACCACAAACATCACCACTCACACATATAAGGACCACAAACATCACCACTAACACATATAAGGATCACAACATCACCACTCACACATATAAGGACCACAAACATCACCACTCACACATATAAGGACCACAAAACATCACCACTCACACATATAAGGACCACAAAACAACACCACTCACACATATAAGGACCACAAAAGATCACCACTCACACATATAAGGACCACAAAACATCACCACTCACACATATAAGGACCACAAAACATCCCCACTCACACATATAAGGACCACCAACATATATAAGGACCACAAAACATCACCACTCACACATTAAGGACCACAAAACATCACCACTCACACATATAAGGACCACCAAACATCACCACTCACACATATAAGGACTACAAACATCACCGCTCGCACATATAAGGACTACAAACACCACCACTAATATATATATATATATATATATATATATATATATATATATATATATATCACAAATATCACTACTCACAGAGATAAAAACCACAAATATCACCACTCAAACATAAAAAATCACAAACATCACCACTCACACACCTAACAACTACAAACATTGCCATTTATACATACAAAAACCTCCAACACCATCACCTACACACATAAAAGCCACAATCATCATCACTCACAAATAAAAATCACAAACACTATAAATCAAACATGCAAAAGCCACAAAAATCTCCACTCACGCATATAAAAACAACGAACGTCAAACATCACACATATAAACACCAGAAACATCAACACCTGCACTTGTATAAGCACCTTATTCCTTTCAGTTGTTACATCATTACATTTGTCAAATTCGTCACCTCTCAAATGAAAGTGACGCAGCTCTATTCTAAATATGTGATTGACCTATGACCCAGAACCGGAGACAAGTGACTTGTACATGACGTTAAATACCGCTTCATGACGTCATATGTTTGAACTATTACAGAGCACGACGTTCCAGTTGGTCTTAACCGGAAATAGCAAGAACACGTTTGCTATCTTTAACTATGGCAGGAACAGCCTAAATGTCAAGCCCACCTACGAGGTAAGATGGCGATCAATTGTCCAATAAGAAATTGTTATAGCTAACATCATCATCAAGTACCGGGCCTAGTGACGTAGGTGATCATGTCTCTCCACAACATTCGATCTCGGCAGCTATTTATTATTTCTGTTGTTGACCTTCTGCCGAGCCATTCTCTTATGCTGTCTGTTATTTTTTCTCTTTGCTTCCCTCTATCTCTTCCTCCCTCAATTTTTCCAGTTGTTACAATATATTCAAGTTGTTATCTTCTCATTACATGGCCAAAAAATGATGATTGTTTCTTCCTAACATTGGAAATTAGCTCTCTTTTTGCTTTGACCTTTCTCAGAACCTCTTCATTACTCTTCTTAGCTGTCCATGGTATTCTCAACATTCTTCTGTAAAACCACATTTCTACAGACTCCAGTGATTTTCTTGTCTGTTGTCCTATTGTCCATGATTCGCATCCGTATGTTAAGACTGGCTCTACGTAACATTTAAGAACTCTTTTTCTTGTTTCTATTGTCAAAAATGGATTGCATAGTATTTTCCTCATTTTTTGGAAAGCTGCTTTTGCCTGAGCCATTCTACATCTCACCTCTTTTGTACATCTTCCGTCTGATGTTAACAAAGTTCCAAAATATTTAAATTCATTTACCTGTTTTAATATTGTTCCACTTGTCTTTATTTTGCACTGAGGTGATGTCTTTTTCTTTGTTGTTACCATTACCTCTGTCTTTTTGCTATTAAGGCTGAGTCCTTTATTTTTGCTTTCCTCCACTACAATGTCCAACATTTCTTGTAACTCATTTTCACTCTTAGCGATTAATACTGTATCATCAGCATACCTTAGATTATTTATATTATGACCTCCAATTGTTATTCCAGTCATGCCCCTTATGGATCTTAAAATAATCTCACTATAAATATTAAACAAATCTGGTGACAGCACACAACCTTGTCTAACACCCTGTTTTATTTGTTGAAACATTCCCAATTGGTTTCCAGTTCTTATGGCTGCTGTTTGTTGCCAGTACATGTTCTTTATTATTCTTAGATCTTTGCTGTCTATGTTTATGCTTTCTAAAATGTTGATTAGTTCTTGATGCTTTACTTTGTCAAATGCCTTGGTGTAATCTATGAAACATAGGTATAGATCTGTTTTCACCTCTATGGCTCTTTCTACTAAAGATCTTATGATATAAATGGCATTGCTTGTTCCTTTATCTCCAACAAAACCACACTGTTCATCGCTAATTTCTGGACTGATTTTGTTTCGCACTCTTCGCATGATGAGTCTTAGTAATATCTTAGTCATATGACTCATAAGGCTTATTGTGCGATGATCATCGCATTCAATCGCACCCGATTTTTTGGTAGGGCTATGAATATTGATTTGAGCATGTCGTCTGGTATATATCCGCTGTTGTAGATATCATTCAATATTTTTGTTATTATTTCTATTCCAAAATCACCCATGGCTTCAATCTCTTCTTTAGTTATATTATCTGGTCCAGGAGCTTTGCCTGCTTTCATATTGCGCAAGGCGTCTTCCACTTCTTCTCTGAGTATTTCTGGTCCTTCTCCATTATCCTTAATATTTACTTCCGTTCGTTCATCATTATAAAGATCTTTAATGTATTCTGTCCATCGTTCCCTTATGTTTTCTTGATCAATCAACAGTTCTCCTTACTTTGATCTTAAACATCCAGTTTCTGATTGCGTTTTTCTTCCTGATAATTCCTCAATTTGTTTGTATATAGCTTAGCATCTCCTTTTTGTTGCATTTCAATCTCTTTGCATCTCTCTTTTAGCCATGCTTCATTTGCTTCATTACATTTTACTACAATTTCTTTATTTAATCTCTTATACTCATCTTTATTTTCTTTATTTCTTCTTCTTGTATCCATTAGCTGCAAAATGTCGTCTGTCATCCATTTCTTCCTTGAATTTGTCCTCACTGGTGGTATGAACTCTTTTGATGTTTGTTGCATTGACTCTTTTAGCATTTCCCACTGTTCATCAATACTTTGTATCTTCTCTATTGCATTGTACCGGTTCTGAATTGTGATTTTATATTTGTCTTGCAGCTTCTTGTCTGATTTTAGTAAATCTAAATTTAACTTGATGTTAACTGAGGCTCGTTTTGTTGTTTTTAATTTTACTCTAAGCTTTCCCACAACTTGTACATGATCACTATTGCAATCTGTCCCTGGTCTAGTTTTCACACACACCAGACTGTTTCTAAATCTATTGCTTATCATTATATAATCAATTTGATTACGTGCGTTGTCCCCTGGGCTTTTCCATGTCCATAGACGTCTTGGATGTTGCTTAAACCAGGTGTTTCCTATCATCATGTTGTGTGTTCTTGCCCATTCAATAAGTTTCTCACCTCTTTCATTTCTCTCGCCTAAGCCATAATGACCAACTACTTCCTCAACTCTTTCCTTTCCTACTTTTGCATTAAAATCCCCTAGAACTATGGTGTTTTCACGTGGTTTGCATTCATGAAGTGCCTCATTTAACTCGTCGTAAAATGTATAGCTAACACGTGACTAGATTTCTAAATTAACATGAAACATGTTGTTTTCATCCTAATATTTTAGAGTACAACGTGACGAATTGTTTACGAATTTTCTCTTTAGTTTCCTTTGGTTTAGATGACCGCATACGATGCAACAAGGCAAACCAAATCTATCCATCCATCCATCCATCCATCCATCCATCCATCCATCCATCCATCCATCCATCCATCTATTCTTGCAATGGTCATTATAGTTTCGTCTGCAGTGTTGTGTCTATATGGTCAATGGGTTTTCCCCAGTCTAATATATTCAGCACAGTCTTGGAGTATATGTTCTGCAGTCTGGGGCGCCTGTACACATGTACATGTAGTTGAGGTGCCGAACTTGAATTTTGTAAACATGTGACTGTAGAGTCGATTGTGTCCTGTTCTGTTCTGAGACGTATAATGATAACTTGTTCACATCTATTCATATTAAAAAAATGTATCCTGATTTGGGGCTTGTGGTCTTCTAATTGATTTGATTATCTGTTTCATCTGCAAACCAAATATTGGGGCAGATATCCCCAATGCTTCAACACAAAGAAATACCTATTACCTCTAAGAAACATCTTATACAGAGTATAACCATTACCACATTGTGCTACCGAAGCCAAACATGGTCACTTACGACTTAGCATGAAAGAAAACTTGTCACCACAGAGACGTGATGTTTGGGGAAAGCGCCTGGAGTGACCAGAAAAGACAGAATCAGAAATGATATTATAATAGAAAGAGTAGGCTTTGTGCTAATCCTAAGCTACATACAGAAACAACAAGTAAACAGGTTTACCCATTTAGAAAGAACGCCGCGCAATTCCTTAATTAAAAAAACAAGAGAGAAGAACAAGCGTCAGACCTAGAGCAAGATGGACAGATAACACAAAAGAAGTGCTGCAACATCTCTAGAGAGTGAGTGACGCCGCCAAAAGGGCGACAACCAGAACTTTGTTTGGGTTATTGGTTATTGGTTATTGGTTATTGGTTATGGAAGGCCTCGGTATCACTGCAAGCGAATTAAACTCCATAATTGCTCAACCGCCCGTGCCAGTGGAATCATCCGAATTATAACTCATCTTCCAAACAAAGAAAGGTAACTGTAGTCCCCATCATAACAGTCTCAGCACACGCCAAAAGACATAAGGCGAAACCGCACAGAAAGTGAACACAGCCAACTGTTCCCTGTCATACGATATCATCATTCATCGTACACAATTGGAGTATCGAAACATGATCAAAATGGATGAGACACACAGCTCACGGTGTGCACAGAGCACTTAACTCAGTAGCTCCTGCAACAAGCCGGACTTGGAACATGAGGAAACTGCAACAAGGAACACTTTACAGACATAGCCTTCAATGGTTCCTGCCGCCTATCCATCACATTGCCCTGAAGATATAGTCCTCCTGAAAATGATGATCGTCATAGTAAATGTATGGCGCTTGATGATGTTAGGACATCGTGTTTAACTCCAACTCCGAACATACAAAACACAGTTCGTCGTCAGATTATCCCCGATGCACACCAAACGCAGATCGCAAGATTAGCGCATGGTCGATCTTGGGACACACGATGATCCATTATGATGACGTAGCACGCACAAAATGTCTGCGCCCATGTATTCATGATTACTCTACTGAATGCAGTCTACAACGAACGAAACATGGTACAAACTTCCCAAAGACGCTGACTTGACTGACTTGACGGAGCCCACCACATTAATGCGTTGGAACTTGTAAATAACTTGCGTCAACCATCTCCATCAAATGGTCACTGAACAGCACTTTGTGTGACGTAAAACGCAGATCAACATTAGACGTTGGAAGGCGCATTCACAACACTTGAATTGTCAAAATGGAGCATTGCTGTGCGTGCAACGCCAATTCAATGGCGCAGATATAACAAGTAGAACATCATTTCGACTGGAATGCAGAAAATTGGAACGGAAACCCGAAGTTGATAAGAATCCAACGGAATTTCTGCAGCGATAGAGAGAACGTGACTCAGTTCCGCCATCTTGGAAACGGAAGTCCAAGAGAACTTTGTATCCCCCTCGACACCTCAAAGGGTACAAGGGGGCCTCCAAATATTTTGATAGAAAGCACCACTGCTCTCTTATGCTATCATATATAGTTCCGTTTTCTTTCTTATCTTCTATCACATACAATCTTCACTTCTTTCATGGTCCTATCATATATTCGAAAAGCTCTCATCTGTTCTCCGTTAAATGCAAGTTTGCTTCTCCTCTCTCCTCTAAAATTGACGATCTTCATTATTTCTCCCCTGTCCTCTATCACATATAACCTTCAATCTTCTCCTGTCCTCTACCACATATAACCTTCTATCCTCCCCTGTCCTCTATCACATATAACCTTCAATCTTCTCCTGTCCTCTACCACATATAACCTTCTATCCTCCCCTGTCCTCTACCACATATAACCTTCAATCTTCTCCTGTCCTCTATCATATATAACTTTTAATTCTCCTCTGTCCTCTACCACATATAACCTTCAATCTTCTTTTGTCCTCTATCATATATAACTTTCAATCCTCCCCTGTCCTCTACCACATATAACCTTCAATCTTCTCCTGTCCTCTATCACATATAACTTTCAATTCTCCCCTGTCCTCTACCACAAATAACCTTCAATCTTTTCCTGTCCTCTACCACATATAACCTTCAATACTCCCCTGTCCTCTACCACATATAATCTTCAATCCTCCCTTGTCCTCTATCACATATAACCTTCAATCTTCTCCTGTCGTCTACCACATATAACCTTCAATCTTCTCCTGTCCTCTATCACATATAACCTTCAATCCTCCCCTGTCCTCTACCACATATAACCTTCAATCTTCTCCTGTCCTCTACCACATATAACCTTCAATCTTCTCCTGTCCTCTATCACATATATTCATCAATTCTCCTCTGTCCTCTACCACATATAACCTTCAATCTTCTCCTGTCCTCTACCACATATAACCTTCAAACCTCCCCTGTCCTCTACCACATATAACCTTCAATCTTCTCCTGTCCTCTACCACATATAATCTTCAATCCTCCCCTGTCCTCTACCACATATAACCTTCAATCTTCTCCTGTCCTCTACCACATATAACCTTCAATCCTCCCCTGTCCTCTACCACATATAACCTTCAATACTCCCCTGTCCTCTATCACATATAACCTTCAATCCTCCCCCGTCTTCTACCACATATAATCTTCAATCCTCCCCTGTCCTCTATCACATATAACCTTCAATCCTCCCCTGTCCTCTACCACATATAACCTTCAATCATCCCCTGTCCTCTACCACATATAACCTTCAATCTTCTCCTGTCCTCTATTACATATAACTTTCAATTCTCCTCTGTCCTCTACCACATATAACCTTCAATCCTCCCCTGTCCTCTATCACATATAACCTTCAATCCTGCCATGTCCTCTATCACATATAACCCTCAATCCTCCCCTGTCCTCTATCACATATCACCTTCAGTCCTCCCCTGTCTTCTACCACATATAACCTTCAATCCTCCCCTGTCCTCTATCAAATATAACTTTCAATCCTCCTCTGTCCTCTATCACATATAAATTTCACTCCTCCTCTGCCCCTCTACCACAAACTTTCATCACCTTCTGGCCCGTAACATCCGACCTTATTCATTGCCAGGCTGGCTTTAACGTTGGTGGTGGTGGTGGATGGTACAATGTACTGCCCTGCCAAGGCATTTGTCCTCAGAACATATCCATCAAGAACCTGAACGACTACCAAGGCAGTGACGTCAAAGGACGGTACATCTTCAGTATCGGACAGGAGAATATCATAAGGGGCGGATGTCTAGACCCAAGACTTATACCTGGTATGTTTATGACTTTAATAGGACTACTTTTTATATATAATGTTTATGACTTTAATAGGACTACTTTTTATATATTATGTTTAAGACTTGTTAAGACTGCGAGCACGTCTCTTTCTCTTCATGTGACTTGTTCACTACTTTCCTAGTACTACTTTACATATGACACTTTTAAGGCTTTGCTAGCACTATTTTACATATGGCACGTTTAAGGCTTTCCTATTGGTCGTTTCAAAATATTTTGAAGGTGTTTAAAATTCCATATCTCTGCAACCAATTGATTGATAATGCTGAAATTTTGCATATGGTCTTGTGATTTTTTGGTCCCAAGAAGTACATTCATTTCCTCACCAACAAACGTATAGTTTTAAATATTCTTTATTTGAAGTATACAAATTTAAGGCATTTTGGTCAAACCATATATTTGGAGGAATTACCGCTTCATATGAGTGAGCACCCACGGACTTGTCATCTTGAACGTAATGCGCGCCAATTTCCCTGTTTTAAGCACTAAAAAACACATAAAACGCGTCATAGTTATAATTTTATATCCGGTGCATCCCATTTCCTGTCGTTTTGTTGTGATTTATGTGCAACGGCGTATCCTAATTATTGGGTAATTTCGTTAAATTTGTGATCTGTTAGTCAATGGGTATAAAAGTAAAGTTCCTTACATTGCAATCAGTGGCAATAAAGGTGTATAAATATTTTTGCATAGAAGCTAAGCGTGGAAAACTGTATCGAAGCATCTCAAAGCCAGAAAAGAGAACTATTCACGCATTGGGTATAAGCAAACGCTTTTTCAAACAAGTGCTTAAAACTAACGGAGTGCCCAGTTCAATCAAGACTAGGACGCTAGGAAGAAAGAAAGTAGTAGATAGTTTTGACAAGGAAGCGATTAGAAGAGCAATTTGTAAAATGTTCGATTCCAAAGAAACTGTGACTTTAAGAAAACTGAAAATTCGACTGAGAGCAGAAAATGACATTGTGTCGAAAACAACATTATGGAGAACTGTTAGAAGCATCGGTTTTACGTTTAGAAAGTACGATAGTGGTAGAAATGTCATCTGCGAGAAGCCGCACTTAGTTTCTATGAGGAGTAAATATTTACGTGAAGTACGGGAAATGCGTAACCAAGGTTATGATATTGTATTTCTAGATGAATCTTGGATAAATTCTCACCACACAAGTGCAAAGGAATGGCAGTTATCAGATGGAAGTATTAAAAGATGTGTACCCACTGGAAAAGGACAGCGTATTATAATGGCACATGCAGGCAGCCGAAAAGAAGGGTTGGTGAAAAATGCAGAACTTATATTCACCTCTAATTATACTGACAACAGGGACTATCACACCGAGATGAATGGCCATATATTTAGAGAGTGGATTGAAAATACTCTTCTTCCAATTCTAGACAGACCATCCTGTCTGGTAATGGACAACGCGTCGTACCACAACGCTGTGGCAGAAGAAGACAAAATTCCTACATCTACCAGTACAAAAGATGTTATAAAGATTTGGCTAAGAAAGGAAGGAATTCCATTTAACGAGGGATTTTTGAAACCTGAATTACTGTCACTTGTTAAGAAATCGCAAAAGACCAAAGTATTCCAAATAGACAAAATCATTCAACAGCATGGTCATACGTGCTTGAGACTGCCCCCTTATCATCCACAATTAAACCCCATTGAACTCGTTTGGGCAAAAATTAAAGGGCAGGTGGCAGCTGAGAATACAAGTTTTAAACTATGCGATATAAAAGGACTGACATATGCTGCTCTATCACAGATTGACAAAGATTTTTGGTGCAAATGTGAAGATCATGTCTTAAAAGAAGAAAATGACTATTGGAAAAAAGATGGACTATCGTTCGTTCAGCCCAGATTAGTAATCAATATGTTAGACTCCTCTGATTCAGAATAAATGAAATAATAATGGACGTTTTTATATGTCCGCATGATCAATCTTTAGCTAAAGTTGATAACGTTTTGAAAATGTAAAGATTCTTGATATGTGTACTGCAGGCATGCAAAGAAACTAAATCACTTTCATATGTCTTGTTTACGTAAAATAATGAAAGTCACATGGAAAGACATAAAACGAACAATGTAGCTCTTTACAGTGAAGAGGATCCCGTGCTTACATCGGACTCTTTAGTCACATGCGTACCCATAAACAATAACTTTGCTTGATATGTCATGCTCGTTATCGCTCGCAACGGATAATTAATTTTTTTAAATGTATTCTTTGTTGTATATTGTTTAAATAGTTTTCATTAATGGAACTGTTTATACGCTGATTTGTTTTAGACCGTCTGTAAAGGCTATAACATTGACATTCTCATAGTATTTTAAAGAAAGTAAACAATAGAAAGTAAACAGTTGATAAACGCCTCCAACTTTCAAGTTGTGTAGAGACGCCTATGTCGAGAAGCTGATTTCAATTAATGTACGGTAAATTATTTTCTCCAGGAGCAAAAAGATCCGTAAATTCACTGAGATCAAAGGAAAGTGCTGCTTCATGATGAAGCATACTTCCTACATCATTAAATTTTGTGAAATCGGTGGGACCTTGGAAAAACAAGGCCAGATGCAAAAAATCAAGTTTGTAAGTGCAGGGAAAGAGGAGATATTTCATGTTAATCGTGAACATTTAGATTTGAAACGACCAATAGTACTACTTTACATATGGCACGTTTAAGGCTTTGCTAGCACTACTTTACATTTGGTATGTTTAAGGCTTTGCTAGCAATACTTTACATTTGGTATGTTTAAGGCTTTGCTAGCAATACTTTACATTTGTAATGTTTAAGATTTTGCGAGCACAAATTTAAGACTGACCACTGCTTTACATGTTGTATTATTAATATTTTGCGAGCATTGCTTTACGTAATGTATGCGTTGTAACATTATCAACTTGTCTCACCTGTTTGATAACCATCATGTGTTGTAACATTATAAACTTGTCTCACCTGTTTCATAACCATTCTGTGTTGTAACATTATCAACTTGTCTCGCTTGTTTCATAACCATCCTGTGTTGTAACATTATCAACTTGTGTCACCTGTTTCATAACCATCCCGTGTTGTAACATTATCAACTTGTCTCACCTGTTTCATAACCATCCTGATAACATTACAACTTGTCTCACCTGTTCCACAATCAACCTGTGTTGTAACATTATCAAATTGTCTCACCTGTTCCACAATCAACCTGTGTTGTAACATTATCAACTTGTCTCACCTGTTCCACAATCAACCTGTGTTGTAACATTATCAACTTCTCTCACCTGTTCCACAATCAACCTGTGTTGCAACATTATCAACTTTTCTCACCTGTTCCACAACCAACCTGTGTTGTAACATTATCAACTTTTCTCACCTGTTCCACAATCAACATGTGTTGTAACATTATCAACTTTTTTCACCTGTTGCACAATCAACCTGTGTTGTAACATTACCACTTAGTCTCACCTGTTCCACAATGAACCTGTGTTGTAACATTACCACTTAGTCTCACCTGTTCCACAATCTACTTGTGTTGTAACATTACCACTTAGTCTCACCTGTTCCACAATCTACCTGTGTTGTAACATTACCACTTAGTCTCACCTGTTCCACAATCAACCTGTGTTGTAACATTATCACTTAGTCTCACCTGTTCCACAATCAACCTGTGTTGTAACATTACCACTTAGTCTCACCTGTTCCACAATCAACCTGTGTTGTAACATTACCACTTAGTCTCACCTGTTCCACAATCAACCTGTGTTGTAACATTACCACTTAGTCTCACCTGTTCCACAATCAACCTGTGTTGTAACATTACCACTTAGTCTCACCTGATCGTCCCATACTTACGCTGTGCTATAAAACGATCACCTTGACTCACTTGTCCCACAGGTGTCTCGGAGGTGTATCCCCGCTCCGTGGGTATGTTTGGCGGTGAGAGGCTGGAAGTGTCTGGCACCTGCGGGGTTCAAGGCTCTCTAGTCTACTGCGGGTTTGGTGAATTGCGCAGAACTAGTTTCAGAACTTCCAATGGGACGATGATCAATTCAATGAAAGGCTACTGCCCTGTGCCACTGCTGACTATGACAGGTCAGATTGACCTCTATCTATCGTCTGACGGCAACAATTGGAAAGCTTATCAAAGCATTAATATCGGTAAGTGAAAGAAGGTCAAAACAGTAATGTCGGTAAGTGAAAGAAGGTCAAAACAGTAATGTCGGTAAGTGAAAGAAGGTCAAAACAGTAATGTTGGTAAGTGAAAGAAGGTCAAAACAGTAATGTTGGTAAGTGAAAGAAGGTCAAAACAGTAATGTCTGTAAGTGAAAGAAGGTCAAAACAGTAATGTTGGTAAGTGAAAGAAGGTCAAAACAGTAATGTTGGTAAGTGAAAGCAGGTCAAAACAGTAATATCGGTAAGTGAAAGAAGGTCAAAACAGTAATGTCGGTAAGTGAAAGAAGGTCAAAACAGTAATGTTGGTAAGTGAAAGAAGGTCAAAACAGTAATGTTGGTAAGTGAAAGAAGGTCAAAACAGTAATGTTGGTAAGTGAAAGAAGGTCAAAACAGTAATGTCGGTAAGCGAAAGCAGGTCAAAACAGTAATGTTGGTAAGTGAAAGAAGGTCAAAACAGTAATGTTGGTAAGTGAAAGAAGGTCAAAACAGTAATGTTGGTAAGTGAAAGAAGGTCAAAACAGTAATGTTGGTAAGTGCAAGAAGGTCAAAACAGTAATGTTGGTAAGTGCAAGAAGGTCAAAACAGTAATGTTGGTAAGTGAAAGAAGGTAAGTGTCGATTTGCTTATTAGCATAGTAAAAAGATGTCGTTTTTGTTGCAAGCATGGGTTTTCATCCATGGATTCTCACTTACCTGTTTCTTGTTCATTATCCTTAATGTAACCTGCTGTATCAGCTACAACAGTCGTCAAGGAAATTTTGAGAAAATTCCACTTTAATTAATATCATTGTTGTCAGTACTTGTGTTGTTTATTCTGGCTCATTGTGCGTACCAATGGTTTGTGTATTTCGATGTTATATAAACAAAAAAAACTGTCATGACATCATTTTCCGAATACTTGGTACTGCCATGGGGATTAATAGGACCAAGAATTAAGGACGCTTGTCCAGTGCAGTTGTCGCGAGGTGTTCAGGTCTGAGTTTTTATTTCTTTATCGATAGAAAAATACTTTTGACCACCTTATCGGGATTCGAAACCGAGTTCTCTTGGTTTGGAGCCGAACAAGCTATCGACCAGCCACTCTGTTAGATGCGGGCCGGAAATCACGTGATTGTAAGACTTTAGAACCGACTGACGTCACCGCAGGCTGTATATTCCTATCTCATACATACTTTTTCCAGCAGCCAATAAACATCTTGATCGTTCACGCTGGTCCAGTGAACATGTTGCGATTTAGACAAAGTTCATGATGAACAAATTTCCGGTTCGCTGTCATGGTCGCCGCCTGCGACAATATTTCCATGCGCCGGCGTCGATTCCGGTTTGATTTTGTGATTGTAAACAATGCGACTCTGTTTTTGAATTCCTATTAGTTTTATGTAACTTCTGTATAATTTAATTTTCCATTTAGCAATGCGGAGAACCCTGCCAAGAATATAAAGGACAACAACAATTTAAATGGTTTGGCCACCTGGTCAGAATGAACCCTCACCAATCACCATCAAGGGCGTTCTTCTCGAGAATATATGGAAAAAGACCAAGAGGTAGACCCAGAAGATGATGGATAGATGCAGTAACAGAGACATGTAACAACAAAGGAAAATCACTAATTCAGACAGTTCGAGCAGCTCAAGAACGACAAATGATATAAACCACGACACCTTTTAGGTATCAGAGAAAAGAAGAAGAGGAAGAATGCGGAGATTGCGACCGCTTTTGATATCTGCTCTTATTTCTGCTCTAGTGTTTCTTTTTGTAGATAAATGTGGTTCCAGCCTTTTACAGTGGACATACATCAAAGCTCTGACTTATATCTGACAAACTGATTAACTTGGTTTTCCAATTCAGTTATTATCGCGCTTTAACATCTAGTTATCGTACCTCCAACCGCTTTTGTCTGTGGATCAAAAACAATGAACAACTGTTTTCCGACAATAATCATCCAGTTTTAGACAAACATGATTTTCGATTTCTGGAGATTCCACATTTAGAGCAGCAGCTCAGTAAAACAATTGTTCAAATCATCTAATGTTTCATTTAAGCTCTTGCTAGATTTCCTCAAACATATCGTAACCTTTTCTTTTATTCAATCAAAGGTATATCGTCTGTGAATATTTTCTTTCTTTATGTTCGTTTGGATCTTCCGAATATTTTCATGAAAAGTAAACAAGTTGTATCATTGCCTCAAAGTAGCAGAAGCACTACTGAAACGACTTAGGAGAGCAGAACGGAGAGAGCTATACTATATAAAATGTGTGAACCAGAACATGACAGCTGAAATAATTTGAGCAGACTGAGATCATCACACTGTGGTCTCCGAACACATTCACATATAAGAGGACACAGTGACATTGCAACATCCTATTCTGGATCATCTAAACAGACTCTGGAGCATATCCTGCACAGCCTAAGAACAGAAATTTGGCCCACAGAAACCTGTATGCCAAATTATTATGAAGGGGTGAAGACCTCAAACGTAGAGTGTTTGTGACCTCAGCTGGTCAAGCTGTCCATCATCATCGTTATCATCATCATCATCATCATCATCATCATAATCATCATCATCATCATGTGCATACCGGTTTAAGTAGGCGATCGTGTCCTTCCACAATCTTCTATCTACAGTGCATCGTATCAGCTTTTTTTGTTGACTGTTTTCCACGCCATGACACCAAGCTATCTAGTATTTTCTCCCTTTGTCGTCCGCGATATCTCTTTCCCTGTATTTTGCCAGTTGTAACCAAGTATTCCAACTTTCCTCTTCTCATGATGTGCCCGACAAACCCGTCCATATGCAGATAACAAGCTGATTACTGCAGGCGTATCCTTGATTGGTTGGGGGTGGGCGGGGGTGGCGAGAATGATTTTCAGACAGTCCTGACATGTTTTGTAATTGTAAACCACAGTTTAGTTACATGGAGAGACTGCGTGGTCGAGTGGTAAAACGTCGACCTCTGGAGAGAATGACCAGGGGTTCTTCTTCCTCTTCTTCTTCGTCGTCTGCGATCATGACGTCATTCAGACTAGGACTCCGGACTCTTATGAAAGCCGTTGTTTGTTTAAGTGATTCGGTTGCCCCGTATAGTTTCTCTTCCAGGGAGGTGGGCGTGGGCCACATTGTTCTTCTCAGGCCTTTGTGCTGGGGGCAACTGTGTAGAACATTATTTAGTTGTCATGTTATCCATGGTACAGTGGCACTGGCTGGTAGTTCCTATTTTGAGTTTAGTGAACATATGGTTTCTCATTCTGTTGTGGCCAGTGCGTAGGCGAAGTATGATGACTTGATCACTCCTTGATACTTAGAGGTATCCATCCCTCTCGTTATACTTTAGGTGTTCTTTGTTTCCATTTTTCATGGTACTGGCCTTTGATGATGGATTTGGTTTCATCGTAGCTGACAAGTCTCGGGTTTGATAAATAATCGCAATCGGAGATAAGGATTTAGAGTGTTAAAAATTAGGAAAAAATAGTGATAAAGGATAAAGTATCACATGCAGATGGATGATTCCGCGACAGTCGATGGGAATCTCTCACTTCGAATCCATGTTTTGCTGGAGGCTCTATCCTCCCTGGGACTCTTGGTAGTTGGAATAATGAATAGCCCAGACGGTAAATGGCGAAATAAAGGAGGTGCCGTGTACACCTGCGCACGTTAAAGAATCGTTGCTAGATAAAAGTCGAAGAGATTAGGTTGCTACCAGCGGAGAAGACAAATATATCACAGCCTCAATAATTGCTACTAGATGAGAAGACAAGTATATCACAGCCTCAATAATTGCTACTAGATGAGAAGACAAATACATCACAGCCTCAATAATTGCTACTAGATGAGAAGACAAATGCATCACAGCCTCAATAATTGCTACCAGATAAGAAGACAAATACATCACAGCCTCAACAAATGCTACCAGCTGAGAAGACAAATATATCACAGCCTCAATAATTGCTACTAGATGAGAAGACAAATACATCACAACCTCAATACTTGCTACTAGATGAGAAGACAAATACATCACAGCCTCAATAATTGCTACCAGATGAGAAGACAAATATATCACAGCCTCAACAAATGCTACCAGCGGAGAAGACAAATATATCACAGCCTCAACAAATGCTACCAGATGAGAAGACAAATATATCACAGCCTCAACAAATGCTACCAGCGGAGAAGACAAATACATCACAGCCTCAACAAATGCTACTAGATGAGAAGACAAATACATCACAGCCTCAACAAATGCTACCAGATGAGAAGACACATACATCAAAGCCTCAACAAATGCTACCAGATGAGAAGACAAGTATATCACAGCCTCAACAAATGCTTCCAGATGAGAAGACAAATACATCAAAGCCTCAACAAATGCTACCAGATGAATGTCTATTTTGATTTGCCATTTTGTTACCATTAATGAACAAACCAAATCATGTTTGTTGACTACGAATCCTCTGATAGTTTTGCCGAGTCGCCTGGGTGATCCCATACCTGTTGAGCAATCAGTGAAAGATGCTTGGTTCCGGCGAGATTCTTCTGAGATCACGGTCAAGTGGGACCCAACTAAGTTCAGCATCGATTCGACAGCCTATGTGGATATCAAAATAGTTGGGTACAGTGAGCAAAAAAATCAGGTGATTATGATGTTGTTACTGTGTGATTAAGATGTAGTTGATGTGTGATTATGATGTAGTTGCTGAGTGATTATGATGTAGTAGATGTGCGATTATGGTGTAGTTGCTGTGTGATTATGATGTAGTTGCTGTGTGATTAGGATGTTGTTGCTGTGTGATTATGATGTTGTTGCTGTGTGATTATGATGTTATTGCTGTGTGGTTATGATGTAGTTGATGTGTGATTATGATGTAGTTGCTGTGTGATTATGATGTAGTTGATGTGTGAGTATGATGTAGTTGCTGTGTAATCATGATGTAGTTGCTGTGTGATCATGATATATTTGCTGTGTAAATATGGTGTAGTTGCTGTGCAATTATGATGTATTTGTGTGTAATTATGATTTTCTTGTTGAGTGTGTGTTTGCTACGTGTCAGTATACATAATATATGTGGTATCCCGGAACCTTATGCACGCTGTCATCAGTAAATATTGTCACAAGAGTTATACTGGTAAACAGGCCGACGTTTAGGTGATAGAATCCCGGAACACTTGTATAACATTAAAGGTAATCATGGCACTCCGGTCTCCTCCCATTTCAGATCTCCAGGCCATCATACCTCTGAGGACTTCCAAGTTCCTGACATTATCTCTTGCACCTCCGATACCTAAAGTTGGTTTGCTTTGGAGAACCAACTCATAGACTGTTTTGGCACTCTCCATCCGAGAGGGTTAAACTCCTTTTCTTTTACTCTTTCATTTAATTGCTGACCTCTTGCTCCCCTCTCGTATCTCCTGCTTCTCTCCTCATTTACCGCCTCTGCTTTATATTTACTCTTATCCTATGAGACTCCTCCGTTCATTCATCCCCATGTAATACTTTCTCGTTTATCACTGCTTTGGGCTCATTTTTAGCCCCCTAAATTCTGCCTCCGATTTTGATTATTTATCTTGTGACCAACTGCTATAGACGTGCTTGCTACACTTCCTCTTCTGGTTATCAGACCACACAAGCCTATAGCTATTTTCAAAATAGTATTTGCCTTTTATGTCTGGGTTTCTATTAATTTGTGTTGTTTTATACCTGATGAAGACTTTTGCCGAAACGTCGTAGTGTCTCGTCTCTCTTCATGTTAGCTGGTTAATACTATTTTATGTTTATTTTACACGTGATCTACGTTAGAAATGACGGTTGTTCCATCGGACATGCAAGATTGTTGTTCTCATCCAACTTCATGCAAAACACACTTGAATGTTAAATAGTGAACTTAATAGATGGTTGTATCACCAAACTCAACTAGATTGTTGTATCGTCTCACGTAATAAACTGCTGTTCCACTTCACAAAATAAACTACTGATATTTTACTTCACACACTAGAATGTTGAATCAATGCACACACAAGAATGTTGAGTTACAGTACATAATAATTTATTGTAGCAGGTCACTTGATAGATTGTTGTATTTTCTCAAACACTCTAGATCAGATCCACCTCACACAATAGAACATAGTACCACCACACATGCTAGAACATAGCATCACTTCACATGCTAGAACATAGCATCACATTATATGCTAGAACATAGCATCACTTAAAATGCTGGAACATAGCATCACTTCACATGCTAGAACATAGTATCACATCACATGCTAGAACATAGCATCACTTCACATGCTAGAACATAGCATCACATTATATGCTAGAACATAGCATCACTTAAAATGCTGGAACATAGCATCACTTCACATGCTAGAACATGGCATCACTTCACATGCTAGAACATAGCATCACTTCACATGCTAGAACATAACATCACTTCACATGCTAGAACATAGCACCACTTCACATGCTAGAACATAACATCACTTCACACGCTAGAACATAGTATCACTACACATGCTAGAACATAGCATCACCTCACATATTAGAACATAGCATCACTTCACATGCTAGAACATAGCATCACTTCACATGCTAGAACATAGTATCACTTCACATGCTAGAACATAGTATCACCACACATGCTAGAACATAGTATCACCACACATGCTAGAACATAGTATCACCACACATGCTAGAACATAGTACCACCTCACACCCTAGAGCATATTACCACCTCATATGTTATAACATATTACCACATCACACGCTAGAACATAATATCACCTCAACTGCTAGAACATAGTATCACCACACACGCTAGAGCATATTACCACCTCACACGTTAGAACATATTACCACCTCACACCCTAGAGCATATTACCACCTCATATGCTATAACATATTACCACATCACACGCTAGAACATAGTATCACCTCAACTGCTAGAGCATAGCATCACCACACACGCTAGAGCATATTACCACCTCACACGCTAGAACATAGTATAACTCACATACTAGAACATAGCATTACCTCAAATGCTAGAACATAGTATCACCTCACATGCTAGAACATAGTACCACCTGATATGCTAGAACATATTACCACCTCAAACGCTAGAACTTAGCACCACCTCACATGCTAGAACATAGTACCAGCTCACATGCTAGAACATAGTACCACCTCACATGCTAGAACATAGCACCACCTCAAACGCTAGAACTTAGCACGATCTCACATGCTAGAACATAGTACCACCTCACATGCTAGAACATAGTACAACCTCATATGCTAGAACATATTACCACATCACACGCTAGAACATAGTATCACCTCACATACAAGAACATAGCATTATCTCAAATGCTAGAACATAGCACCACCTCACATGCTAGAACATAGTACCAGCTCACATGCTAGAACATATTACCACCTCAAATGCTAGAACATAGTACCACCTCACATGCTAGATCATAGTACCAGCTCACATGCTAGAACATATTACCACCTCAAACGCTAGAACATAGTACCACCTCACATGCTAGAACATAGTACCACCTCACATGCTAGAACATATTACCACCTCAAACGCTAGAACATAGCACCACCTCACATGCTAGAACATAGTACCACCTCACATGCTAGAACATAGTACCACCTCATATGCTAGAACATATTACCACCTCAAACGCTAGAACATAGCACCACCTCAAACGCTAGAACTTAGCACCACCTCACATGCTAGAACATAGTACAACCTGACATGCTAGAACATAGTACAACCTTACATGCTAGAACATAGTATAACCTCACATGCTAGAACTTAGCACCACCTCACATGCTAGAACATAGTACCACCTCACATGCTAGAACTTAGCACCACCTCACATGCTAGAACATAGTACCACCTCACACGCTAGAACATAGTACCACCTCACATGCTAGAACATAGTATCACCTCAACTGCTAGAATATAGTATCACCACACACGCTAGAGCATATTACCACATCACATGCTAGAACATAGTACCACCTCACATGCTAGAACATAGTACCACATCACATGCTATAACATAGTACAACCTCACATACTAGAACATAGCATCACCTCACATGCTAGAACATAGTACCACCTCACATACTAGAACATAGCATTATCTCACATGCTAGAACATAGTACCATCTCACATACTAGAACATAGCACCACCTCACACGCTAGAACGTAGTACTGCCTTACACGCTAGAATATAGTACCACCTCACACGCTAGAATATAGTACCACCTCACACGCCAGAACATAGAACCACCTCACACGCTAGAACATAGTACCACCTCAAACGCTAGAACTAAGCACCACCTCACACGCTAATCTGTTGTATCACTTCGTAGGTTGAATATCAAGATCTGAAAAAAGTCGGCACAGTACTAAACAGCCAAGGCACCTTTACTTTTCAAGTTGATCAAAACCGCTGTACCAGTGACTGTGATCAGTTTGAGATTGGCCTGCTTGAGGTCAGCCTAACGTCCCAATATCACAGAGACGCCACTGAGAGAGTGTAAGTATGTAGAACATTACGATTATATTATGCTCAAAATAGGATGTACAAATGTAAGCTATAAATAAGATACAAAGAAAGTCTGAGAAAGAGAAAGTACAAGTTAAAAATAAACATAATGTACAAAGAAAGAGAGCTGAGCCTCGTTGGCTGAGTGGTTAATGTGCTCGCTTCCTGACCAGAAGGGTCCCGGTTCGATCCCCAGTAGTGGCGAATTTTTTTCGGACTGACAATACTCCGGGCTTCACCCAACCTCTAAAAATGGGTACCAGAGATTTTTCTTGGAAGTAAATGCGGCCTGGCATGATACCGACCACGTCACCCAAAAATGTACTGTGGTTATAGAAAAATATGATCACTAACACTATATACCCCATACTCCTAGCAAGGTGTGAAGGAAACCTTTACTTTACAAAGACAAGATGTAAGGTGTTTTAAGGAAAGATGATCGTAGAACATGTTTATTATAATTTTCTTCTTCGTTCACTTCTTCTTCTTCATCATCATCTTCTTCTTCCAATCTAACTATAGAAAATTCTGCTGACAACCCTCACACCTGATGTGTGCGCATGTCACTTAGTCTGTAGTTGTGGAACGAGCTTTTTGCAGAGCGATTTTAAACATTTCTGTCTTGTACCGGAAATACAGTACACTTTTTGTACTTTTCATTCTCAAAAGAATTACCCACACAAGGATTACCTAGACAAGGATTACCCACACAAGGATTACCCACACAGAGATTACCCACACAGGCATGACCCAACCCATGATTCCAAACAGAATGACTACCCACACGGAGATTACACACAACATAATTACCCACACAAAGATTACCCACAACATGATTACCCACACACAGATTACCCACACAAAGATTACCCACACGAAGATTACCCACACAAAGATTACCCACAACATGATTACCCAAATAAAGATTACCCATATAAAGATTACACACACAAAGATTACCCGCACGAGAGTTACCCACACAAAGATTATCAACATAAAGATTACCCACACAAGGCAGAAGAGATATTTGAATCTTATCATCTTCTTGTACAAGTAATGACTTTTCGGAGTTGTGGGCCTTCATCTGGTCGAATTTCAGAGTTTCAGCTTTTTCACAGTTGTTTGCCACTGATACCTTAGTCGATTCGCTCATTTGTATCTTCCAAGAAGATAAAATACTCACGATTCTTCTATTAATCATTCAAAATGATTATAAGAAGCTTTATCTTAAAATGTAAAATCGTTTGTGGTTAAAGATACATTGAATATTGTATCCTTCAAAACTTTCAAATTTTCCGACCTGTTATTCTCGTGCGGTAGTAGTTGTAGTTAGTCGAAGGTCCCGGTATCACTGCAAACGAATTAAAATCCATAATTGCTCAACCGCCCGCGCCAGTGGAATCATCCGAATTAACATCTCATCTTATTGAAGGATTCAAACAAAGAAAGGCAGATGCAGTCCCCATCATAGCAGCCACAGTACACGCCAAAAGACATAAGGCGAAGCCACACTGAAAGTTGACGCAGCCGAACTGTCCTTCGTCATACGATATCATCATTCATCTTAAGCAATCGAAATATCGAAACACGATCCGGATGAAAAACACAGCTCAGGGTGTGCACAGAGTATTAAACTCAGTAGCTCCAGCGACAAACCGGACTTAAAATATGAGAAAACTGCCACAAGGAACACGTTTCAGTCTGAGCCGCAACGGCTCCTGCTGTCTCTCCGCCATATTGACCGGAAGTCCCATCTTCTTGTTATGGGCATTAACTCCACAGATATCATCTACACACAAATGTTGCCTTTATCTGAACATCTTAAATTTTGTGTTTGGTGTGATAAAATGAAACCACTTCCATAAAACATCCATTTCTAGAACGAGGAGAAAAGTTCTAGACTCAGGGCATCTTCGTCCATACGCGATGCAAACTTTCCAAGACAAGAACTAAAATACTACTTTGAGATTAGAACAAACAGCTGTGCTTATATCATATCCTGTTAGCTGTCCAGAGTTTTTTATTTGTCTCTGGACTTAACCATGAATGTGTGATAACATAACTAGCTTCAGCTACGATAACTTAACTAGGATCATATATGATAACTTAACTAGTATCAAAAATGATAACTTAAGTAGTATCAGATGTGATAACCTAACTAGTATCAGATATGATAACTTAACCTAACTAGCATCAGATATGATAACCTAACTAGGATCAGATATGATAACTTAACTAGTATCAGATATAATAACTTAACTAGTATCAGATATGATAACTTAACTAGCATCAGATATGATAACTTAACTAGTATCAGATATGATAACTTAACTAGTATCAGATATGATTACTTAACTAGTATCAGATATAATAACCTAACTAGCATCAGATATAATAACCTAACTAGCATCAGATATAATAACCTAACTAGCATCAGATATGATAACTTAACTAGTATCAGATATGATAACCTAACTAACATCATATATGATAACTTAACTAGTATCAGATATAATAACCTAACTAGCATCAGATATAATAACCTAACTAGCATCAGATATAATAACCTAACTAGCATCAGATATGATAACCTAACTAGCATCAGATATAATAACCTAACTAGCATCAGATATGATAACTTAACTAGCATCAGATATAATAACCTAACTAGCATCAGATATGATAACCTAACTAGCATCAGATATAATAACCTAACTAGTATCAGATATAATAACCTAACTAGCATCAGATATGATAACCTAACTAGCATCAGATATAATAACCTAACTAGTATCAGATATAATAACCTAACTAGCATCAGATATGATAACCTAACTAGCATCAGATATAATAACCTAACTAGTATCAGATATAATAACCTAACTAGCATCAGATATAATAACCTAACTAGTATCAGATATAATAACCTAACTAGCATCAGATATGATAACATAGCAAACATCTTGTTTTATAACTCATCATGCATTACTTCTGCGATCATGACGTCATTCAGACTAGGAGCCCGGAATCTCTTATGATGGCTGTGATTCGGGTGCTCCATAGAGTTTCTCTTCCAGCGATTTGGGCGTGGACAGCAGAGACCTCCTCAGACCTGTGTCATCATCAAATACCATGCCTGCTGGCGTAGGTGATCATGTCTCTCCATATCTCTTGATCTCAACAGTTATTTATCATTTCTGTTGTTGACCTTCTGCCAAGCCATTCTCTTAAGCTGTCTGGTATCGTTTCTCTTTGCTTCCCTCATTCTCTTCGCTTCCCTCATTCTCTTCATCCCTCAATTTTCCCTGTTGTCACAATATATTCTAGTTGTTCCCGTACATGATCATTACATGGCCAAAAAAATGATGATTGTTTCTTCCTAATATTGGAATTTAGCTCTCTTTTTGCGTGAGCCTCTTTCAGAACATTTTCATTACTCTTCTTAGCTAGCTGTCCATGGTATTCTTAACACTCGTCCGTAAAAACATATTTCTACAGACGCCAGTGATTTTCTTGTCTGTTATTCTCTTGTTCATGATTCACACCCATATGTTAAGATTGGTTTTATATAACATTTATAAACCCTTTTTGCCATTGTCAAAAATGGATTGTACAGTATCTTCTTCATTTTTTGGAAAGCTTGTTTTGCCTGAGCCATTCTGCATCTCACCTCTGTCTATATCTACCATCCGAGGTTAACAATAGTCCCAGATATTTAAATTCATTTACCTGTTTTAATATTTCTCCACTTGTCTTTATTGTGCATTACTGTAATGTCATTTTTCTTTGTTGCTACCATTAATTTTGTCTTTTTGCTATTGAGGCTGAGTCCTTTATTTTTTCTTTACTTCAATATAACGTCTAACATTTCTTGTAATTCATTTTCACTCTTAGCGATTAAGACTGTATCATCAGCATACCTGAGGTTATTTATATTATGACTTCCATACCTGTGTACTGGGGGCAATCCTGTAAGATGTTCTTTGTTGTCATGTCATCTTGGGCACAGTGGCATTGACTGATAGTTCCCAATTTCAGTTTAGTGAACATGTGGTTTATCATTCATTCTGTTATGGCCAGTGTGCAGGCGAAGTATGATGACTTGATCCCTCCTTGATAGTTGGAGGTATCCGTCCCTCTCGTTATACTTTTTGTGTTCTTCTTTCCATTTTTCATGATGCTAGACTTTACAGATAGATTTGGCTTCATCGTAGCTGATCAGATGGTCCTCTTGTTGTAATCTTCCTCCCTCTTTAGCTAGTTTGTCTACGCATTCGTTTCCTTGTATAATACAGTGTGATGATACCCACTGGATGACCTCTCTCTAGAAGTTATTGCACATTTGCATCTGAAAACATGAACAAACAACAAATTAAAAACCTAAAAAAATATAAAACAATGAAAGAATCCGATAAATTCCTGACATTTTAAAAACACTAGTTTTATCCAACTTTCAGAGCTTCCAGGTTTGGGCCCATTCCGCTGGGCTGGCATGTCAATCAAGAACTAACAACCCAGAGAGGTTCTGATTGGTCAGAGAAGAAGTGCAAGGATTGGCATCAGACAGAGGCACGTGACACAGCGTGGCTGAACGAACTTTTGCCATGTCCTTGCAGTCTAGACCAGGCACTGGCGGACTTTGGCCGCTGGCAGGCTGATCCCGGATGCAACCTGTACACAGGAAGTGCCTGTGTATACCACAAGGGAGCCAAGCACTGTGTGAGATCTGTTACTCCAACGTGAGTACTTTGATTGTGTAAAGTCTGTTGTTACAACTTGAGTACTTTGATTGTGAAAGGTCTGTTGTTACAACTTGCGTACTTTGATTGTGTATAAGGTCTGTTTTTACAACTTGAGTACTTTGATTGTGTAAGGTCTGTTGTTACAACTTGAGTACTTTGATTGTGTAAGGTCTGTTGTTACAACTTGCGTACTTTGAATGGGTAAAGTCTGTTGTTACAACTTGCGTACTTTGATTGTGTAAGATCTGTTGTTCTAATGTGAGTACTTTGTTTGTGTAAAGTCTGTTGTTCTAATGTGAGTACTTTGTTTCTGTAGAGTCTGTATTTCTAATTTGAGTACTTTGTGTAAAGTCTGTTGTTCTAATGTGAGTACTTTGTTTGTGTAAAGTCTGTTGTTCTAATGTGAGTACTTTGTTTGTGTAGAGTCTGTTGTTCTAATGTGAGTACTTTGATTGTATAAGGTCTGTTGTTCTAATGTGAGTACTTTGATTGTGTAATGTCTGTTGTTCTATTGTGAGTACTTTGATTATTAAGATCTGTTGTTCCAGCGCAAGTATCTTCATTGTGTAAGGTATGTTGTTCCAACTTGGGTACTTTGATTGTATAAAATGCTTTTTTTATTGAATACGAATGCTTTGATTATGTGAGATCTGTTGTTCTAATCTGAGTACCTCTATTGTCTGAGATCTATAAGGTCTGTTGTTGCAACTTGAGTACTTTGATTGTGTAAGGTCAATTGTTGCAACTTGAGTACTCAAGAACTTCTTTTTGTGAGAACTGTTATTGCAATTAAGTACTTCCATTGTGTGGGATCTGTTGTTTTAACGTGAATAGTCCTGTTGCATGAGATCTGTTGTTCTGAGTAGTCCTGTTATGTGAGATCATTTGTTCGAACATGAGTAGTCCTGTTATGTGAGATCATTTGTTCCAACATGAGTAGTCCTATTATGTGAGATCATTTGTTCCAACATGAGTAGTCCTGTTATGTGAGATCATTTGTTCCAACATGAGTAGTCCTGTTATGTGAGATCATTTGTTCCAACATGAGTAGTCCTGTTATGTGAGATCATTTGTTCCAACATGAGTAGTCCTGTTATGTGAGATCATTTGTTCCAACATGAGTAGTCTTGTTATGTGAGATCATTTGTTCCAACATGAGTAGTCCTGTTATGTGAGATCATTTGTTCGAACATAAGTAGTCCTGTTATGGGAGATCATTTGTTCGAACATAAGTAGTCCTGTTATGGGAGATCATTTGTTCGAACATAAGTAGTCCTGTTATGTGAGATCATTTGTTCTAACATGAGTAGTCCTGTTATGTGATATCATTTGTTCTAACATGAATAGTCCTGTTATGTGAGATCATTTGTTCTAACATGAGTAGTCCTGTTATGTGAGACCATTTGTTCCAACATGAATAGTCCTGTTATGTGAGATC
The DNA here is from genome assembly GCA_032433765.1 of Megaustenia siamemsis. Lineage (NCBI taxonomy): Eukaryota > Metazoa > Mollusca > Gastropoda > Stylommatophora > Ariophantidae > Megaustenia > Megaustenia siamemsis. Next base: position 15,112,799 of record JAVIAB010000001.1, read on the forward strand.
ATTTGTTCCAACATGAGTAGTCCTGTTATGTGAGATCATTTGTTCCAACATGAGTAGTCCTGTTATGTGAGATCATTTGTTCGAACATAAGTAGTCCTGTTATGGGAGATCATTTGTTCGAACATAAGTAGTCCTGTTATGGGAGATCATTTGTTCGAACATAAGTAGTCCTGTTATGTGAGATCATTTGTTCTAACATGAGTAGTCCTGTTATGTGATATCATTTGTTCTAACATGAGTAGTCCTGTTATGTGAGATCATTTGTTCCAACATGAGTAGACCTGTTATGTGATATCATTTGTTCTAACATGAGTTGTTCCGTTGTTTAAGATCAGCTATTTAGCTGTGAGTAGCTGTGTTTAGTGCCTCGCTGTAATCTTCTCAATCTATTTATTCATTTACCTGATACTGATACTTGGAAATATAACAATTCTACCGACTCCCCAGTAGTTTCTTGAATTGTTGTAAAGGTCTGCATAAAGTCTATATTGAGTTGTTTTTGTTGTGCTCACTAGCTTTCAACTCTGGCGAAGTCCCCAGAGACTAGGAACTGAATTTTGCATGTTAATCCGTTCTTCCCTGGCAGCCGTGTACACAGAGGTCCCTCGCTGCACAGGCAGATAACTCCGTCTTCAGAGTTACTCATATTTCTCCCCGTCGATGAGTATTTGACGTTTCAAGCTGGGCCTTGCTACGGCTGGTTGCCGCAGAGAGAAATTACAAATAGAAATCCCAACTGGTGCAGCCGGGATTTGAACTCACAACCTCTCTGTCTTAAGACCGGCGTCTTGCCTCGAGACCAACCAGTAACAACCACCCCCCCCCCTCTCCCCCCCCCACACACACACGTTAGTTTGATAAATAAGAACAAACAGGCGTGACTTTCAACTGTCACTCATTGATTCTTACAGATTACATCACGGTTCTGGAAACCAGTGTTGCTACAACCATGACGGGACTCTCCGCTACTCACAGCTCACCAACGAGGGCAGCACGCCGGACCGGAGCCACGCCTGGGGGTCTGGCTCCTACGGTAAACCTGGCACCGTTCCCGAGCTGTCGCACTGGAAGAACGACGTGGTCAGCTACTACTATTGCTGCCTCTGGAACCAGCTGTGCGATCTATACATCGAGCAGCGCCCCACCTCCGACTGTCGCAAATATGACGTACCAGGTTTAGGTAAGAACTTAAGTGTTCACCACTCTTTATGAACATAGACACCTTTACTTTGCCCTGTCTTTGATACCTTACAGCGTCGAGGGAAAATTGACTACTCGAATTAAAGCTCTCTGTAGCAGTAGCTCTTTTCATCTATAGATGACGAGATACAGTCCTTAAGTCATCGGGTGAACACAAGCAAGCAAGCAAGCTATAGTGAAAATGCCCATGGGCCTTCCACACGACGTTCTTCTATCCGTTTATGCCACATTTTGTGTTATTCTATCTATCTTTTGACCTTTCGAGCCGTAGCCGGCCCATAGGGCGTAGACCAAGATACCCCTTCTCTTATCTGAATTTTTGTTCTAGCAGTTTTCAACTCTTTTTAGGATATTTTATCAAATCTCGCCATTTGTCTCTGTTCTGTGCAAGCAGCTCTATCTCATTGAGGGAGCCGATTCCTGCTGCTTTTTCCTCTCTCAGTAATGTTCTTCTCAGTGTCTCTCTGGGTCTTCCTCTTTTCCTCTTACCTGTTGTTTCCCACATGAGGGCTTGTTTGGCTATTCGGTTATTATCTCTTCTCATCACATGTCCAACATATGACCATCGTCTTTTCTTTATTACTGAAGATATTAGTGGTTGATTGGCGATTTCTCTAATTTCCTCGTTTGTTTTGAATTCGTTCCACGCTATACCAAGTATTTTCCTTAGACATTTATTTTCGAATGCGTTCAACTTTGTTTCTATATCTCTTGTTGTTTTCCAGCTTTCACACGCATATGTAAGGGTTGATAGTACATTTGATTTGAATAGTCTAAGTTTTGTGTTTGTGCTGATGAGTTTTGATTTCCACAATCTTTCAAAAATCAAAACTCTTCAGCACAAACACAAAACATTGTGTTATTAGAGAGTATTATTTTTATTAGAGAGTATTACACAACAGGCCGTTTTTTTGGAACTCCCAAGGAAAAAGAAAAAGAGGAAGACCAAGATATTCTTGGAGAAGACAAATGGAAGCAGAGATGAAGATGATGGGGAAGGCATGGAATGGTCTTACAATAATGGCAAGAAACAGAACGACTTGGAAAGTGTTTGTTGAAGACCTATGTTCCACACGAAGCTGAAAGGTAGAAGAAGAAGAAGAAGAAGAGATGCCACATTTGCTCTATAATACCTCTCAAGGGCATAAGGTCATTGTGTATTATAATCCCCTATATATTACTTCTATTTTATTTCCTTTTTTTTTTCTTTTCTTTTCCTTTTGGGGACCTCGGTAGCCTAGTTGGGAAAACGACCCGACTGGGCTACCGACATTAAGACAACCCTCGTTCGATTGCCGCTGGAAGCAGTGTGAGTTGTACTCGTAGTTGGAAAAAAAAACCCGCGGTCAACCCAGCCGCTGGAAGAAATAAATATCAAGGTAGCACTCTGGGAAGGTGAGGAATGTCGCCTCGCATCGTGAGTTTCGATGCTTGGAGCAACACTATCCAGAAGTCTCCGAACACTTCTGGATAGGCGGCCGAGTACATATGGGTGAAATGCGGGCTAAGACGCCGATTCAGGTCTCACACTTTACCTTTACTTCTTTCCTTTTATTTCTTTCCACATTTGCTCTATAATACCTTAACTTCTTCTTTCTTTCCTTTTATTTCTTTCCACATTTGCTCTATAATACCTTAACTTCTTCTTTCTTTCCTTTATTTCTTTCCACATTTGCTCTATAATACCTTAACTTCTTCTTTCTTTCCTTTTATTTCTTTCCACATTTGCTCTATAATACCTTAACTTCTTCTTTCTTTCCTTTTATTTCTTTCCACATTTGCTCTATAATACCTTAACTTCTTCTTTCTTTCTTTCCACATTTGCTTTATAATACCTTAATTTCTTCTTTCTTTCCTTTTATTTCTTTCCACATTTGCTCTATAATACCTTAACTTCTTCTTTCTTTCCTTTTATTTCTTTCCACATTTGCTCTATAATACCTTAACTTCTTCTTTCTTTCCTTTTATTTCTTTCCACATTTGCTCTATAATACCTTAACTTCTCCTTTTTTTCCTTTTATTGCTTTCCACATTTGCTCAATAATACATTAACTTCTTCTTTCTTTCCTTTTATTTCTGTCCACATTTGTTCTATAATACCTTAACTTCTTCTTTCTTTCCTTTTATTTCTTTCCACATTTGCTCTATAATACCTTAACTTCTTCTTTCTTTCCTTTTATTTCTTTCCACATTTGCTCTATAATACCTTACTTCTTCTTTCTTTCCGTTTATTTCTTTCCACATTTGTTCTATAATACCTTAACTTCTTTTTCTTTCCTTTTATTTCTGTCCACATTTGTTCTATAATACCTTAACTTCTTTTTTCTTTCCTTTTATTTCTGTCCACATTTGTTCTATAATACCTTAACTTCTTTTTTCTTTCCTGTTATTTCTTTCCACATTTGCCTTTCATCGTCAAGGAGAGACGATCTTTATGGTCTTGTGCAGACCTTTCTCTGCTGTAGTTTTCTACAGGATAATAGTATCTAATATCCCATCTTGGAGTCAACACCGATGGCCTAACATCATTGAGCGCTATACATTTTTCAGGAAATATGACAATCATCATTTTCGGGAGGACGTGGGCTTCTGGTATATGGTGGATAGGCGGCAGGAACCATTGAAGGCTATGCATGAAAAGTGTTCCTTGTTGCAGTTTCCTCATATTCCCACTCCATGGGGGACTTGTTGGTCTCGAGGCAAGACGCCGGCCTCGGGACAGAGAGGTTGTAGGTTCAAATCTCGGCTACACCAGTTGGGATTTTTATTTATTTATGATTCTCTCTGCGGCAACCACCTCTGGTCTCAGCAGCAAGACCCGGCTTGAAACGTCAGTTACTCATCGACGGAAAAAAAAAAACATGAGTACCTCCGAAGTCGGAGTTATCTGCCTGTGCGACGAGGGACACTTGTGCACGCGGCTGCCAGGTAAAAATGGATTAACCCGCAAAATTCAGTTCCTAGTCTCTAGGGACTTCGTCAGAGTTGAAAGCTGGCGAACGCAACAACAATATCCCATCAATACATCTTTATGCTCATATTTGTCCACCCTTCGGTTGGATGTTGCTTTTATTGTTTGCTCATTGTGTCATATCTTGATCTTTCTGTCTCATCACGTGACCAACTCATTATTTCTGCTGTTTCTTTATGTATTTAATGGCGGGATTTAATCTTCGCATTGTTTTTCTTGATTCTTCACTTCAGATCTTAAATTTCATGTTGCTTCCTGTCATCCGTCTACCACATTTAATTTCGACGGAAGTTATTTTTCTTCTTGTTCTTCTATGCATTTAATGTATTAAAAAATACACCAAAAAATATATCTTAGCACAGATTTTTGCTAAAAAATAACATAATGCTTCATTGACTCAATTTTATTTTGTTCCTATTTTTTTCCTGCCGCCATTTTCAGATCAGCGTTCAACCATTCGCCTTTCAACTTTCGTATTTATTTTATGTGTTGCTTTGGAGCAGTTCTTTCCTACGATTGTATTTTATTTTTTGCTTTGAAGTAGTTTTTTTCCTACGATTTAATTTTTTTTTTTTGTTGCTTTAGAGCAGTTCTTTCCTAGAATATTTGTTATTTTATCCCCGATGAAGGCTTTTCCCGAAACGTCGTAGTTTGTCTAGTTTCTCTACGAGTTTAGCTGTTTAATACCCTTGTATATTTATTTTAAGAAGAGTATCTTAAATCTGATGATGTTAAAACACCTTACCCTAAAACATCGTGATTTGTTATGAAGTGTCAGAAGTGACAGTTGATTGACTGTCTGTCACTTATTTCATGCGCAGGTTTTATACACGGTCTGTCCCACATCCGAACCTGGGATGGACTTGAGCTTGATTTTATTGGCTCTGGGGACTTCTGGCTAGCAACAAGCGAAGACGTCGCTCGTCTCGTCATTCAGGGAAAGTTCGAGTCAAGAACCAAAGGCTGGGGTAAGTATATGGGTACAAATAATAATACATAAATATTATTATATGGGGAACTTCCGAGGCGATAATAGGGAATAATAGAACAAAGAAGTATGTGTTAGCGTCAGAAAAATTGACAGACAAACAAAGTATGTGTTAGCACTCGGAAAAATAAGACAACGTCCACAAGAGTCAGGATATTAGATATCATACCTTGGTCCACAAGAATCTTAAATGAACCAAATTAGTAAACAACCATGCGTCCATGTGGTAAGTATATGGCCCTTTTTCGCCTTGTCAGACGGTCTAGTGGAGACTATTGTATATATATATATATTTTTTTTGAGGTATTGTTTTTGTCCAACAGCTTCCATCGTGGCTAATTCTACCAATGTTTGACAAACACACGCGGCCACAGAATGAACAAGTCAGGCCCACTGATCCACAGGGTTTTCCATCCTTTTTCATGAGTCTTTTCTCTTCTAAGTTTGCCTTAGCACAGTCTCAAATGATGTTATACCATTCCTTATACATGCTCTCCATGATGTGCGATCACTTGCCAGATGTTCCCAGTCATTTTCACAGATGGAAAAGTCATTCAGAGATGATTTACAGATATCTCTATATCGTAGTTTAGGTCTGTCGTTTTGTCTTTTTCCGTGTATTAGTTCACCATATAGTATTTGCTAAGTACTTATAGGGTAAGTGACGCGCAATAAAATAACACCAACAAATTGTCTTAACCAGTTTTTTTTTTAGACAAGACTAGAAAAAGAAAGCCATCGTGTCGACTCTGTTAGACCTTCAATAAATAAGTGCTGAGAGTGCTTATGTTAGCTGGCATCACACATTTATAAAAGAAAGATCTTCATACGGCTGGATTGTATGTGTTTGTCAACATAATATATATATATATATATATATATATATATATATATATATATGTGTGTGTGTGTGTGTAAGAGATCTTCAAACTGGGGTGTGAGCCTGTCAACATAACAAATGCATATATAATAGATATTCAAACTGGTGTGTGAGCCTGTCAACATAACAAATGCATATATAATAGATATTCAAACTGGGGTGTGAGCCTGTCAACATAACAAATGCATATATAATAGATATTCAAACTGGGGGTGTGAGCCTGTCAACATAACAAATGCATATATAATAGATATTCAAACTGGTGTGTGGGCCTGTCAACATAACACTCTTAGGTATCAGAGATCTTTAAATTGTAGTATATGCGACATATCAACATCACTACTTTATTATTGGACGCACCAAGATGGATGCTTGTTTGCATTTGAACAAATCCTAACAAACAAGATCTGAATTTGCAGAATTTCGTTCATTCTCAACGGCGGCCGTTATAGTTTAGCTTTTACTAGCACAATGCCTGGAGTATAAGCTCAGAACACAATCTTGTCGTGCTTTCTCCCTGCATCGAAGGTTGGCGACAATGGAGATTCATTTCACTCTGACTCTTGTGGACGCTGTCTTATATGAACCAAATTAGTAAACAACCATGCGCCCACTAACGCAGGAGGAGATCAACACCTTCTTTGACAAACTATCCAAAAGTAAACTACATGTTTCATCATATATTCGTATATATATGGTAGAACTTTTAGTTTAAAATACTTGTCAGATAAATTCCATACTTAAGGTTGTCACGTTCTGTTTTATTCAAGACACAAGAGCCAAGAACTCAACTATGCTATTCATTGTTTGTGTGCTACTCAAATCACATTCGACTTTAATTTATCAAAGTCTACAAATTTGGACATCATCAAGTAGCGTGTGAGATACAAGCCATATTCGTCTTTGGTGGGAAGAAGGGATCGCTCCAGGATATGACGTCATCCATTTATGAAGATTCTTCTTGGATCTTCTTCGACGAGAACTCAGGAACTTTTCTTCCAGCATTTACATTTTTGTGTTGCTGATCTCTGACACGGGTGTTCTGGTTGGTCTACTGTTTGTGTGGATAGAGACCATTGCTGATCTCTGACACGAGTGTTCTGGTTGGTCTACTGTTTGTGTGGATAGAGACCATTGCTGATCTCTGACACGGGTGTTCTGGTTGGACTACTGTTTGTGTGGATAGAGACCATTGCTGATCTCTGACACGAGTGTTCTGGTTGGTCTACTGTTTGTGTGGATAGAGACCATTGCTGATCTCTGACACGGGTGTTCTGGTTGGACTACTGTTTGTGTGGATAGAGACCATTGCTGATCTCTGACACGGGTGTTCTGGTTGGTCTACTGTTTGTGTGGATAGAGACCATTGCTGATCTCTGACACGGGTGTTCTGGTTGGCCTACTGTTTGTGTGGGTAGAGACCATTGCTGATCTCTGACACGGGTGTTCTGGTTGGCCTACTGTTTGTGTGGATAGAGACCATTGCTGATCTCTGACACGGGTGTTCTGGTTGGCCTACTGTTTGTGTGGATAGAGACCATTGCTGATCTCTGACACGGGTGTTCTGGTTGGCCTACTGTTTGTGTGGATAGAGACCATTGCTGATCTCTGACACGGGTGTTCTGGTTGGCCTACTGTTTGTGTGGATAGAGACCATTGCTGATCTCTGACACGGGTGTTCTGGTTGGCCTACTGTTTGTGTGGATAGAGACCATTGCTGATCTCTGACACGGGTGTTCTGGTTGGCCTACTGTTTGTGTGGTTATAGACCATTGGCTACAAAGTCAATCAACTGAACGGGATGTGTCAAAGTCTCGTTTTTCGCCACCTACGTATTTAGCTTTCTGTCCCCATAGTCCGTTGTGTGCATAACAGTGGAGAATTACACCACCATATGTCTTCCAAGAAGCTCTGTGGTTATGTGCACAAAGCGACGCGCCAGTATCGTGGTCATGTGCATTCTAGTCTTGTCGTTGTTGCTGTATATGGCCACTGCTGTAGCTGCTGAGGTAACGCCAAACGAGATGGGTCTTGAGAAATGCTTGCCAAGTCCAAGGCTGATGTTCTTGCGCATAATAACCTACATTGACTCGGAAGTAACGTTGCTACTACCGCTGATCGCCATTACTGCCATGCTCTTCACGATCGTTCTGTCCATCATACACAAGTCCCGGTGGAAGAAGCTCAGTGACCTGCCGATGCTGGAAGTTTCCGAGCTGAAACCGATCAACGATCCTAGGTGGAGCTCAGTGCGAGCTAGCACCTCGGTTCGTGTGGCTAGGCTGCTCTTTGCCTTGTCTCTGTCTTACATCATCATGAACGCACCCAGCCACGTGGCCAGACTGTACTATCAGAAGCGGACTCAAGATTCAGGGGGCATGAAATTGACATTCTCTGAAGGTCTTATCCGGCTGATCTTCCAGCACGTCAGCCACGCCCACCATGCCTGCAAGTTTTGGATCTTCGTGGTCGTCAGTAGAAACTTTACCAATAACCTCAGACAAACTTTAGTGGACGTTACCAAGTGTATATGTTAGTCGTGGCTTATATATTGGTGGCTGTCTGCGCTAATGATAGCTTACATCTTTGTGTGTGTATGTGATAGCCATGGTTCATATCTTGGTGGGTATCTGTGACAGCCATGGCTCAATTCTCGGTGTATATCCGTGCTAGTCGTAGCTCGTATCTTAGTGGGAATCTGTGATAGCCATGGCTGATATCTTGGTGGGTGTATGTGCTGGCCATGGCTCATATCTTGGTGTGTGTCTGTGTTAGTCATGTGTCTTATATCTTTGTGCGTGCATGTCTGTGTTAGTCACATCTCATACCGTTGTGTGTGCATGTCTATGTTAGTCATGTCTCATATATTTGTGGGTATGTCCATGCTAGTCACATATCATATCTTAATGTGTGTCTGTCTATATTAATCATGTCTCATATCTTTGTGTGTTTGTGTTTAGTCATATCTCATATCTTTGTGTGTGCATGTCTATGTTAGTCACATCTCCTATCTTTATGAGTGCATGTTTATGTTAGTCATGTCTCATATCTTTGTGTGTGCATGACTGTGTTTAGTCATATCTCAAATCTTAGTGTGTGTATCTGTATTATTCATATCTCATATTTTAGAGTGTGTCAGTGTTAGTCACATCTCATATCTTTGTGTGTGCATGTCAGTGTTAGTCACATCTCATATCTTTGTGTGTGCATGTCTGTGTTAGTCACCTCTAGTGACTTGGGCAGATGGTGCTCGTAAACCTGGGAGGGCGACCATCTAAGGGCTGAATCCCCCTACAGAAAAGACAATCCGCTGCCTTGCAGGAAGATTGGGGACAATCAAAGGCTAAGGAAAGAAAACCTGAATAAAATGCTGGCTGAAATCGGATGCACTGGGCCGCTGGCGCAGAACACAGTGCAACGTTTTAACAGGTACTCAATCAGAGTGGATCTAGCAGACTATAATTATGATGTTCTGTCTGTGGCTGTGGGGTCGATCAATTCACTTAAACAGACAGTTGTCTTCATGTGAGAGTCTGGAATCCTACTCTGATTGAGTCTTGATCGCAAAGAGAGAGAGAGAGAGAGAGAGAGAGAGAGGGAGAGAGAGAGAGAGATTCTTCAGTGATGTATATAAGAGAATATCAGTATATGAGAAAGTGTAAGATTATAATAGAAAGAGGTTAAATCTACAGTCCGATATCAATAATTAATACCCAAATGGAAACGTGTGTTTGCATGGAAAAATGGATCCAGTAAAACTAACAAACAGATGGACTGAATGCTGTTGCAGGGAGCTTCTCAATTTCCTAGGCGAGGTATAGAATATAACAACACAGTAAAACTAACAAACAGATGGACTGAATGCTGTTGCAGGGAGCTTCTCAATTTCCTAGGCGAGGTATAGAATATAACAACACAGTAAAAGTAACAAACAGATGGACTGAATGCTGTTGCAGGGAGCTTCTCAATTTCCTAGGCGAGGTATAGAATATAACAACACAGTAAAAGTAACAAACAGATGGACTGAATGCTGTTGCAGGGTGCTTCTCAATTTCCTAGGCGAGGTATAGAATATAACAACACAGTAAAAGTAACAAACAGATGGACTGAATGCTGTTGCAGGGAGCTTCTCAATTTCCTAGGCGAGGTATAGAATATAACAACACAGTAAAACTAACAAACAGATGGACTGAATGCTGTTGCAGGGAGCTTCTCAATTTCCTAGGCGAGGTATAGAATATAACAACACAGTAAAACTAACAAACAGATGGACTGAATGCTGTTGCAGGGAGCTTCTCAATTTCCTAGGCGAGGTATAGAATATAACAACACAGTAAAACTAACAAACAGATGGACTGAATGCTGTTGCAGGGAGCTTCTCAATTTCCTAGGCGAGGTATAGAATATAACAACACAGTAAAACTAACAAACAGATGGACTGAATGCTGTTGCAGGGAGCTTCTCAATTTCCTAGGCGAGGTATAGAATATAACAACACAGTAAAACTAACAAACAGATGGACTGAATGCTGTTGCAGGGAGCTTCTCAATTTCCTAGGCGAGGTATAGAATATAACAACACAGTAAAACTAACAAACAGATGGACTGAATGCTGTTGCAGGGAGCTTCTCAATTTCCTAGGCGAGGTATAGAATATAACAACACAGTAAAACTAACAAACAGATGGACTGAATGCTGTTGCAGGGAGCTTCTCAATTTCCTAGGCGAGGTATAGAATATAACAACACAGTAAAACTAACAAACAGATGGACTGAATGCTGTTGCAGGAGCTTCTCAATTTCCTAGGCGAGGTATAGAATATAACAACACAGTAAAACTAACAAACAGATGGACTGAATGCTGTTGCAGGGAGCTTCTCAATTTCCTAGGCGAGGTATAGAATATAACAACACAGTAAAACTAACAAACAGATGGACTGAATGCTGTTGCAGGGAGCTTCTCAATTTCCTAGGCGAGGTATAGAATATAACAACACAGTAAAACTAACAAACAGATGGACTGAATGCTGTTGCAGGGAGCTTCTCAATTTCCTAGGCGAGGTATAGAATATAACAACACAGTAAAACTAACAAACAGATGGACTGAATGCTGTTGCAGGGAGCTTCTCAATTTCCTAGGCGAGGTATAGAATATAACAACACAGTAAAAGTAACAAACAGATGGACTGAATGCTGTTGCAGGGAGCTTCTCAATTTCCTAGGCGAGGTATAGAATATAACAACACAGTAAAAGTAACAAACAGATGGACTGAATGCTGTTGCAGGGAGCTTCTCAATTTCCTAGGCGAGGTATAGAATATAACAACACAGTAAAACTAACAAACAGATGGACTGAATGCTGTTGCAGGGAGCTTCTCAATTTCCTAGGCGAGGTATAGAATATAACAACACAGTAAAACTAACAAACAGATGGACTGAATGCTGTTGCAGGGAGCTTCTCAATTTCCTAGGCGAGGTATAGAATATAACAACACAGTAAAACTAACAAACAGATGGACTGAATGCTGTTGCAGGGAGCTTCTCAATTTCCTAGGCGAGGTATAGAATATAACAACACAGTAAAACTAACAAACAGATGGACTGAATGCTGTTGCAGGGAGCTTCTCAATTTCCTAGGCGAGGTATAGAATATAACAACACAGTAAAAGTAACAAACAGATGGACTGAATGCTGTTGCAGGGAGCTTCTCAATTTCCTAGGCGAGGTATAGAATATAACAACACAGTAAAAGTAACAAACAGATGGACTGAATGCTGTTGCAGGGAGCTTCTCAATTTCCTAGGCGAGGTATAGAATATAACAACACAGTAAAAGTAACAAACAGATGGACTGAATGCTGTTGCAGGGAGCTTCTCAATTTCCTAGGCGAGGTATAGAATATAACAACACAGTAAAAGTAACAAACAGATGGACTGAATGCTGTTGCAGGGAGCTTCTCAATTTCCTAGGCGAGGTATAGAATATAACAACACAGTAAAAGTAACAAACAGATGGACTGAATGCTGTTGCAGGGAGCTTCTCAATTTCCTAGGCGAGGTATAGAATATAACAACACAGTAAAACTAACAAACAGATGGACTGAATGCTGTTGCAGGGAGCTTCTCAATTCCTAGGCGAGGTATAGAATATAACAACACAGTAAAACTAACAAACAGATGGACTGAATGCTGTTGCAGGGAGCTTCTCAATTTCCTAGGCGAGGTATAGAATATAACAACACAGTAAAACTAACAAACAGATGGACTGAATGCTGTTGCAGGGAGCTTCTCAATTTCCTAGGCGAGGTATAGAATATAACAACACAGTAAAACTAACAAACAGATGGACTGAATGCTGTTGCAGGGAGCTTCTCAATTTCCTAGACGAGGTATAGAATATAACAACACAGTAAAACTAACAAACAGATGGACTGAATGCTGTTGCAGGGAGCTTTCTCAATTTCCTAGGCGAGGTATAGAATATAACGACACAGTAAAACTAACAAACAGATGGACTGAATGCTGTTGCAGGGAGCTTCTCAATTTCCTAGACGAGGTATAGAATATAACAACACAGTAAAACTAACAAACAGATGGACTGAATGCTGTTGCAGGGAGCTTCTCAATTTCCTAGACGAGGTATAGAATATAACAACACAGTAAAACTAACAAACAGATGGACTGAATGCTGTTGCAGGGAGCTTCTCAATTTCCTAGGCGAGGTATAGAATATAACAACACAGTAAAACTAACAAACAGATGGACTGAATGCTGTTGCAGGGAGCTTCTCAATTTCCTAGGCGAGGTATAGAATATAACAACACAGTAAAACTAACAAACAGATGGACTGAATGCTGTTGCAGGGAGCTTCTCAATTTCCTAGGCGAGGTATAGAATATAACAACACAGTAAAAGTAACAAACAGATGGACTGAATGCTGTTGCAGGGAGCTTCTCAATTTCCTAGGCGAGGTATAGAATATAACAACACAGTAGAACTAACAAACAGATGGACTGAATGCTGTTGCAGGGAGCTTCTCAATTTCCTAGGCGAGGTATAGAATATAACAACACAGTAAAACTAACAAACAGATGGACTGAATGCTGTTGCAGGGAGCTTCTCAATTTCCTAGGCGAGGTATAGAATATAACAACACAGTAAAACTAACAAACAGATGGACTGAATGCTGTTGCAGGGAGCTTCTCAATTTCCTAGGCGAGGTATAGAATATAACAACACAGTAAAACTAACAAACAGATGGACTGAATGCTGTTGCAGGGAGCTTCTCAATTTCCTAGGCGAGGTATAGAATATAACAACACAGTAAAAGTAACAAACAGATGGACTGAATGCTGTTGCAGGGAGCTTCTCAATTTCCTAGGCGAGGTATAGAATATAACAACACAGTAAAACTAACAAACAGATGGACTGAATGCTGTTGCAGGGAGCTTCTCAATTTCCTAGGCGAGGTATAGAATATAACAACACAGTAAAACTAACAAACAGATGGACTGAATGCTGTTGCAGGGAGCTTCTCAATTTCCTAGGCGAGGTATAGAATATAACAACACAGTAAAACTAACAAACAGATGGACTGAATGCTGTTGCAGGGAGCTTCTCAATTTCCTAGGCGAGGTATAGAATATAACAACACAGTAAAACTAACAAACAGATGGACTGAATGCTGTTGCAGGGAGCTTCTCAATTTCCTAGGCGAGGTATAGAATATAACAACACAGTAAAAGTAACAAACAGATGGACTGAATGCTGTTGCAGGGAGCTTCTCAATTTCCTAGGCGAGGTATAGAATATAACAACACAGTAAAAGTAACAAACAGATGGACTGAATGCTGTTGCAGGGAGCTTCTCAATTTCCTAGGCGAGGTATAGAATATAACAACACAGTAAAACTAACAAACAGATGGACTGAATGCTGTTGCAGGGAGCTTCTCAATTTCCTAGGCGAGGTATAGAATATAACAACACAGTAAAACTAACAAACAGATGGACTGAATGCTGTTGCAGGGAGCTTCTCAATTTCCTAGGCGAGGTATAGAATATAACAACACAGTAAAACTAACAAACAGATGGACTGAATGCTGTTGCAGGGAGCTTCTCAATTTCCTAGGCGAGGTATAGAATATAACAACACAGTAAAAGTAACAAACAGATGGACTGAATGCTGTTGCAGGGAGCTTCTCAATTTCCTAGGCGAGGTATAGAATATAACAACACAGTAAAAGTAACAAACAGATGGACTGAATGCTGTTGCAGGGAGCTTCTCAATTTCCTAGGCGAGGTATAGAATATAACAACACAGTAAAACTAACAAACAGATGGACTGAATGCTGTTGCAGGGAGCTTCTCAATTTCCTAGGCGAGGTATAGAATATAACAACACAGTAAAACTAACAAACAGATGGACTGAATGCTGTTGCAGGGAGCTTCTCAATTTCCTAGGCGAGGTATAGAATATAACAACACAGTAAAACTAACAAACAGATGGACTGAATGCTGTTGCAGGGAGCTTCTCAATTTCCTAGGCGAGGTATAGAATATAACAACACAGTAAAACTAACAAACAGATGGACTGAATGCTGTTGCAGGGAGCTTCTCAATTTCCTAGGCGAGGTATAGAATATAACAACACAGTAAAAGTAACAAACAGATGGACTGAATGCTGTTGCAGGGAGCTTCTCAATTTCCTAGGCGAGGTATAGAATATAACAACACAGTAAAAGTAACAAACAGATGGACTGAATGCTGTTGCAGGGAGCTTCTCAATTTCCTAGGCGAGGTATAGAATATAACAACACAGTAAAAGTAACAAACAGATGGACTGAATGCTGTTGCAGGGAGCTTCTCAATTTCCTAGGCGAGGTATAGAATATAACAACACAGTAAAAGTAACAAACAGATGGACTGAATGCTGTTGCAGGGAGCTTCTCAATTTCCTAGGCGAGGTATAGAATATAACAACACAGTAAAAGTAACAAACAGATGGACTGAATGCTGTTGCAGGGAGCTTCTCAATTTCCTAGGCGAGGTATAGAATATAACAACACAGTAAAACTAACAAACAGATGGACTGAATGCTGTTGCAGGGAGCTTCTCAATTTCCTAGGCGAGGTATAGAATATAACAACACAGTAAAACTAACAAACAGATGGACTGAATGCTGTTGCAGGGAGCTTCTCAATTTCCTAGGCGAGGTATAGAATATAACAACACAGTAAAACTAACAAACAGATGGACTGAATGCTGTTGCAGGGAGCTTCTCAATTTCCTAGGCGAGGTATAGAATATAACAACACAGTAAAACTAACAAACAGATGGACTGAATGCTGTTGCAGGGAGCTTCTCAATTTCCTAGACGAGGTATAGAATATAACAACACAGTAAAACTAACAAACAGATGGACTGAATGCTGTTGCAGGGAGCTTTCTCAATTTCCTAGGCGAGGTATAGAATATAACGACACAGTAAAACTAACAAACAGATGGACTGAATGCTGTTGCAGGGAGCTTCTCAATTTCCTAGACGAGGTATAGAATATAACAACACAGTAAAACTAACAAACAGATGGACTGAATGCTGTTGCAGGGAGCTTCTCAATTTCCTAGACGAGGTATAGAATATAACAACACAGTAAAACTAACAAACAGATGGACTGAATGCTGTTGCAGGGAGCTTCTCAATTTCCTAGGCGAGGTATAGAATATAACAACACAGTAAAACTAACAAACAGATGGACTGAATGCTGTTGCAGGGAGCTTCTCAATTTCCTAGGCGAGGTATAGAATATAACAACACAGTAAAACTAACAAACAGATGGACTGAATGCTGTTGCAGGGAGCTTCTCAATTTCCTAGGCGAGGTATAGAATATAACAACACAGTAAAAGTAACAAACAGATGGACTGAATGCTGTTGCAGGGAGCTTCTCAATTTCCTAGGCGAGGTATAGAATATAACAACACAGTAGAACTAACAAACAGATGGACTGAATGCTGTTGCAGGGAGCTTCTCAATTTCCTAGGCGAGGTATAGAATATAACAACACAGTAAAACTAACAAACAGATGGACTGAATGCTGTTGCAGGGAGCTTCTCAATTTCCTAGGCGAGGTATAGAATATAACAACACAGTAAAACTAACAAACAGATGGACTGAATGCTGTTGCAGGGAGCTTCTCAATTTCCTAGGCGAGGTATAGAATATAACAACACAGTAAAACTAACAAACAGATGGACTGAATGCTGTTGCAGGGAGCTTCTCAATTTCCTAGGCGAGGTATAGAATATAACAACACAGTAAAACTAACAAACAGATGGACTGAATGCTGTTGCAGGGAGCTTCTCAATTTCCTAGGCGAGGTATAGAATATAACAACACAGTAAAACTAACAAACAGATGGACTGAATGCTGTTGCAGGGAGCTTCTCAATTTCCTAGGCGAGGTATAGAATATAACAACACAGTAAAACTAACAAACAGATGGACTGAATGCTGTTGCAGGGAGCTTCTCAATTTCCTAGGCGAGGTATAGAATATAACAACACAGTAAAACTAACAAACAGATGGACTGAATGCTGTTGCAGGGAGCTTCTCAATTTCCTAGGCGAGGTATAGAATATAACAACACAGTAAAACTAACAAACAGATGGACTGAATGCTGTTGCAGGGAGCTTCTCAATTTCCTAGGCGAGGTATAGAATATAACAACACAGTAAAAGTAACAAACAGATGGACTGAATGCTGTTGCAGGGAGCTTCTCAATTTCCTAGGCGAGGTATAGAATATAACAACACAGTAAAAGTAACAAACAGATGGACTGAATGCTGTTGCAGGGAGCTTCTCAATTTCCTAGGCGAGGTATAGAATATAACAACACAGTAAAACTAACAAACAGATGGACTGAATGCTGTTGCAGGGAGCTTCTCAATTTCCTAGGCGAGGTATAGAATATAACAACACAGTAAAACTAACAAACAGATGGACTGAATGCTGTTGCAGGGAGCTTCTCAATTTCCTAGGCGAGGTATAGAATATAACAACACAGTAAAACTAACAAACAGATGGACTGAATGCTGTTGCAGGGAGCTTCTCAATTTCCTAGGCGAGGTATAGAATATAACAACACAGTAAAAGTAACAAACAGATGGACTGAATGCTGTTGCAGGGAGCTTCTCAATTTCCTAGGCGAGGTATAGAATATAACAACACAGTAAAAGTAACAAACAGATGGACTGAATGCTGTTGCAGGGAGCTTCTCAATTTCCTAGGCGAGGTATAGAATATAACAACACAGTAAAAGTAACAAACAGATGGACTGAATGCTGTTGCAGGGAGCTTCTCAATTTCCTAGGCGAGGTATAGAATATAACAACACAGTAAAAGTAACAAACAGATGGACTGAATGCTGTTGCAGGGAGCTTCTCAATTTCCTAGGCGAGGTATAGAATATAACAACACAGTAAAAGTAACAAACAGATGGACTGAATGCTGTTGCAGGGAGCTTCTCAATTTCCTAGGCGAGGTATAGAATATAACAACACAGTAAAACTAACAAACAGATGGACTGAATGCTGTTGCAGGGAGCTTCTCAATTTCCTAGGCGAGGTATAGAATATAACAACACAGTAAAACTAACAAACAGATGGACTGAATGCTGTTGCAGGGAGCTTCTCAATTTCCTAGGCGAGGTATAGAATATAACAACACAGTAAAACTAACAAACAGATGGACTGAATGCTGTTGCAGGGAGCTTCTCAATTTCCTAGGCGAGGTATAGAATATAACAACACAGTAAAACTAACAAACAGATGGATTGAATGCTGTTGCAGGGAGCTTCTCAATTTCCTAGGCGAGGTATAGAATATAACAACACAGTAAAACTAACAAACAGATGGACTGAATGCTGTTGCAGGGAGCTTCTCAATTTCCTAGACGAGGTATAGAATATAACAACACAGTAAAACTAACAAACAGATGGACTGAATGCTGTTGCAGGGAGCTTTCTCAATTTCCTAGGCGAGGTATAGAATATAACGACACAGTAAAACTAACAAACAGATGGACTGAATGCTGTTGCAGGGAGCTTCTCAATTTCCTAGACGAGGTATAGAATATAACAACACAGTAAAACTAACAAACAGATGGACTGAATGCTGTTGCAGGGAGCTTCTCAATTTCCTAGACGAGGTATAGAATATAACAACACAGTAAAACTAACAAACAGATGGACTGAATGCTGTTGCAGGGAGCTTCTCAATTTCCTAGGCGAGGTATAGAATATAACAACACAGTAAAACTAACAAACAGATGGACTGAATGCTGTTGCAGGGAGCTTCTCAATTTCCTAGGCGAGGTATAGAATATAACAACACAGTAAAACTAACAAACAGATGGACTGAATGCTGTTGTAGGGAGCTTCTCAATTTCCTAGGCGAGGTATAGAATATAACAACACAGTAAAACTAACAAACAGATGGACTGAATGCTGTTGCAGGGAGCTTCTCAATTTCCTAGGCGAGGTATAGAATATAACAACACAGTAAAACTAACAAACAGATGGACTGAATGCTGTTGCAGGGAGCTTCTCAATTTCCTAGGCGAGGTATAGAATATAACAACACAGTAAAACTAACAAACAGATGGACTGAATGCTGTTGCAGGGAGCTTTCTCAATTTCCTAGGCGAGGTATAGAATATAACAACACAGTAAAACTAACAAACAGATGGACTGAATGCTGTTGCAGGGAGCTTCTCAATTTCCTAGGCGAGGTATAGAATATAACAACACAGTAAAACTAACAAACAGATGGACTGAATGCTGTTGCAGGGAGCTTCTCAATTTCCTAGGCGAGGTATAGAATATAACAACACAGTAAAACTAACAAACAGATGGACTGAATGCTGTTGCAGGGAGCTTCTCAATTTCCTAGGCGAGGTATAGAATATAACAACACAGTAAAACTAACAAACAGATGGACTGAATGCTGTTGCAGGGAGCTTCTCAATTTCCTAGGCGAGGTATAGAATATAACAACACAGTAAAACTAACAAACAGATGGACTGAATGCTGTTGCAGGGAGCTTCTCAATTTCCTAGGCGAGGTATAGAATATAACAACACAGTAAAACTAACAAACAGATGGACTGAATGCTGTTGCAGGGAGCTTCTCAATTTCCTAGGCGAGGTATAGAATATAACAACACAAAACCAGGAAGTGATATCACTAGAACCAAAACTACTGTCAGAGGTAGAAAGGGGTGGATAGACAGTCGCCGAAATATAAATTACCAGGAGCAGATAGATTACCAGGGGAAATAATCACGTCAGTAGATGACTACATAGGGTTGTCAATGCAGCATGGGTACAACAACAAGCACATACTGACTGACAACTGGCAATATTAATTCCCCTTTGGAAGAATACAGGAAACAAAAGTGAATGTTCACAATATCATGGCATATCACTGCTGAGCCACGTAGGCAAAATGTATGCCAAGATTATATAAACAAGATTAAGAATGATTATAGAGCCTTATTTTAAGGAAGAACAGATAGGGTTTAGAAAAAAAAATAGACGCAGCACACATGCAATATTTTCACTATGGCAGTTAGTAGTGATTTGTCATGATTAGTCTAGGCAATATAAGAAGGTAGTTTGCCATTCCTTTCCTTCTTGGCAGTGACTGTACTAGTCGGAGATCGCAGCCATTGTCTCTATACATGAGATCCTCTGCCTGCCATCGCGGTGTGGGGACCATAACCGGCACTACTTGTCGGCTGCTCCCACAACACCACCCACCACCTGCTCCAATGGCTTCACATAACTCTGATTGGGGGGGGGGTGGTGGAGGCGCGACCTATGGTAAGGGTTGTCAAACACGTAGTGGAGAACCAACCGCTTAATGAAAATCAATGTAATACGGGAGGTCAAAAAGTAATGCACACCAATTTTTTTCTCGGCTAATAATAAAGATAGGAATATGAAATTTTGCACACTTGGAATATGACATGTTCCAATTATGTGCACCAAATTGCACAGCATTCTGATAAATATTACGCAATCTATGAACCGTTAAAATGGAGCTTGTCAACAATGTCCGTTACAAACAGCGAATTGTCATAGAATTTCTGGTTGCGGAAAAAGATACTGTGGCAAACATTCATAAACGACTGTGTGCAGTGTACAAATGTTCTGCAGTCGATAGGAGCACAGTTAGTCGCTGGGTTCAGAGAATTAAAGCTGCAGAAAGTGTACGAGTGGAGCTGCATGATTTACCGCGTTCTGGACGTGTTGCCTTGGCTACCAGCACAGACATGTTAAACCGGGCTGAAGCCATTATTCATAAGGATAAGCGTATCACTAGTCAGCAATTGGCATTGCAGCTTACAGTCAGCAAGAGAAGTGCAATCGCAATTTTTAAAACTCTCGGATATTCAAAGATTTGCGCTCGATGGGTTCCTCGGTGCCTAACAAATGATCACAGAGTTCAAAGGAAAACATTCTGTTCTGAATTGTTGGAGCGTTTCGGTGTTGAAGGAGAAATGTTTTTGTCAAAAATTGTTACCGGTGACGAAACGTGGGCACATCATTATGAGCCTGAAACAAAAATGCAGTCAATGGAATGGCATCATCCGCAGTCACCAAAAAGAAAAAAATTCAAAACATCTCCATCAGCCGGAAAGGTGATGATCACTGTCTTCTGGGGCATTGATGGTGTGATTCTTGTTGATGTAATGACAAGAGGTGAGACAATCAACTCGACAGCTTACATCAATACACTGACAAAACTCAAAAATCGGTTCCACAGAGTTCGGCCTAATAAGCCATCTGCAGATTTGTTGCTTCAACATGACAATGCACGCCCTCACACAAGTCTGGTAACACGGGAAGCAATCAACAAATTTGGTTGGACTGTACTGCCCCATCCTCCTTACAGCCCTGTCTGGCTCCCTCAGATTTCCATCTGTTTGGACCACTCAAAAAATTCCTGCGTGGGACACACTTTGACAATGATGAGGGTGGGATCCGTGCAGTTAAAAAATGGCTACGCGAGCAGGACAAAACTTGGTACAAACGAGGCATTCATGACCTAGTTTCGCGTTGGCGTAAGGCAATACGCTTGGACGGAGATTATGTTGAAAAATAGGTAGTGTAAAGGGGATGTTCAGCTACAATCTGTGAAAATGTCACACATTTTGCCCGAATAGTTTCCGAGAAAAAAATTGGTGTGCATTACTTTTTGACCTCCCTACGTACTTTCGTGTCTTCATTTGTAGAGAGACTCTTGTCGGCGTGAGATTTGGGTTCATGTGGGAGAAACCACGTCCATATTCAGCAGTAGCTAGCGGCATGTTGTTTATAGTGTTTTCTAACTTCAATTTATTATATTTATTATAGAGTTATAGAGTTATTGAGTTATTAGCGGGTCATCATCATTGCACTTCGAACATATATTTATATTGTTATAGAACAGCAGACAAGTTCCTCTCTGCCAAGAATTAACAGAAATCTGTTAGAGACCGTTTTCTTGGAGTTTTAAACTTTAAAGAAATGTTCTCCACTTAATTGTTTTCATATTTCTTCTTTCATACATATGTCTCCTTCATGTTTTCATCTGCTACAAGACACAATTCTCTTCCAAACAGATCTTGGATTGAAGGAAGGCAAAAGTCCGTGGAGAGCAAAAGCTTTGACAGCCATAGCCATGCGCAGTGGCACAAGTAAAATTGAAGTTTCCGTGACGGCACCAGAGGTTAACTCTTCACGAGGCCTTGGCATTCGCGTGGACGGAGTGGTGAAGCACTTCAAGGATATAGCCTCGTCCTGGCAGGATTTTCAAGGTAATTTGGGTCCGGCCGTCGTTTGATTAGTTCATATATATAAGTAAAGTAAAGAGCCCCGGTCACGCCAAGTGGCGTATAGGGAATGTGGTGTTAGAGACCATAAATTTTACAGACCTTCAGCACATGAGTTTTGTGGTAATGTGGTCGGTATTACGTCCGTGCCGCTTTACTTTCCCAGAAACAAATCCGGTACCCATTTAAGGCTGGGTGAACTCGGAAGCTGTCGGTTGGGATCGAACCCTACCTCTTGTCCTTTGTAGTCCAGTTCACTAACCACTGAGCTATCGCGGCCCCTAGTTCATATATGTAGTTCTATCTTATTAAACCGTATTCTAGCCCTTTCTAATTTGTTCTTATCTATATATATCTTCTTCTACCTTTCAGCTCCCTGTGGAGCATAGGTCTTCAGCAAACACTTTCCAAGCCGTTCTGTTTCTTCCATTCTTTTAAGATCGTTCCACGTCTTCTCTATTACCTCTATCTCTACTTCTATCTGTCTTCTATGAGAGTTCTATGAGAGAACTGTATATATATATATATAGTTCTCTCATATTAGTGTGACATCTCAATTCTGTCTTATTAGTTTATATATTAATTCTCTCTTACTAGTTCATATCCTAATTCTCTTTTATTAGTTCATATTTTAATTCTTTCTTATTAATTCACATCTTAATTTTCTCTTATTAGTACATTTTCTACTAATTTCTTATTAATTCATATCTTAGTTCTCTCTTATTAGTACATTTCCTAATTTTTTCTTATTAATTCACATCTTTGTTCCCTCTCATTAGTTATTCATATCTTAGTTCTTCCGTATTGTTCATATCTGGTTTCTCCTATATTAGTTCATATATTAGACTTCTCTTACTGGTTCATAACTAAGCTTTTTTCTTATTAGCTCATATCTAAACTCTCTCACTTTTATCACATCTAAGTTCTTTCATATTAGTTCATATCCCCGTTTTCTCATATTAGTTGATATCTTAGTTATCTCTTAATTAATAATCCATATCTTAAATTTCTCTTACTATTTAATTGATTGTCTGAATAGTAAGAAAACAGAAGTAATGGTTATATCGAAGAAACAATCATCACCATCATGCAGCATAAAAATAAACGAGACAAATCTGAAACAAGTGCAACACGTCAAATACTTTGGCACAATAATTACATCAGATGGGAGATGCACCACAGAAATAAAAAGCAGAATATCTCAGGCCAAAATAGCATTTCAGAAAATAAAAAATATCTTATGCAACAAATCTATGTCAATAAAAATGAGAAAGAGAGTTCATCGGTGCTATATAGAACCAATTCTGACCTATGGAAGCGAATCATGGACAGTAGACAAACACATGAAAAGACGATTAGAGGCCACAGAGATGGGATTTCTCAGAAGAATGTTGAAAGTTCCCTGGACAGATAAAAAGACCAATGAGGAAGTTCTCAAAGAGGCCAACACAAAAAGGGAGCTCTTAAAAAACATCAGAAAGAAGCAATCAACATTTTTTCGGGCACATCATGAGAAGAGGAAAGTTGGAATACTTGGTTACAACTGGCAAAATAAAAGGAAAGAGAGATCGCGGACGACAAAGAGAGAAAATACTGGATAGCTTGGTGTCATGGCGTGGAAAACAGTCAACAACAGAACTGATACGATGCACTGTAGATAGACGATTGTGGAGGGACATGATCGCCTACGCCAACCGGCAGGGTACATGATGATGATGATGATTTAATTGATTAATTCGCTCTTGTTCATTCATACATTAGCTCTGTCCTAATGATTAATACTTAAGTGCAATTATTAGTTCATATATTAATTCTCCCTTATTAGTTCATATCTTAGTTCACTTATTAGTTCACAACTTAGTTCACCCTTATTAGATCATATCAGTCCACTCTTTAGTTCATATCTTAGTTCTCCATCGTTCATATATTTGTTCATTTATTTGTTACTATCTTAAATTTTCCTTCCTAGTTCATAGTTTTGTTCATTTATTAGTTAACATCTTAGTTCTCTATTATTAGTTCATATATTAGTTTTCTCACTTCAGGCTGTATTAAAATCTATCGCATTCCCTTGAAGGTTCAATTTTATTGTGTTAGTTTCATGCAGATGTTTTAATTAATTACTGTAAATATATATATATATATAGATGGGGTGTATTAGTTCCATGCAGATTGTGTTACTTTCAATCAAGATGTTTGTTCCATGAAGGTTGTGCTACTCTCAAGTAGGATGTATTAGGTCTATGCAGGATGTGTTACTCTCAAGTAGGATGTATTAGGTCTATGCAGGATGTGTTACACTCAAGTAGGATGTATTAGGTCTATGCAGAATGTGTTACACTCAAGTAGGATGTATTATGTCTATGCAGGATGTGTTACACTCAAGAACGATGTGTTAGGTCTATGCAGGATGTGTTACACTCAAGTAGGATGTATTAGGTCTATGCAGGATGTGTTACTCTCAAGTAGGATGTATTAGGTCTATGCAGGATGTGTTACACTCAAGTACGATGTATTAGGTCTATGCAGGATGTGTTACTCTCAAATAGGATGTATTAGGTCTATGCAGGATGTGTTACTTTCAAGTAGGATGTATTAGGTCTATGCAGGATGTGTTACTTTCAAGTAGGATGTATTAAGTCTATGCAGGATGTGTTACACTCAAGTAGGATGTATTAAGTCTATGCAGGATGTGTTACTTTCAAGTAGGATGTATTAAGTCTATGCAGGATGTGTTACACTCAAGTAGGATGTATTAAGTCTATGAAGAATGTGTTACTTTCAAGTAGGATGAATTAAGTCTATGCAGGATGTGTTACACTCAAGTAGGATGTATTAGGTCTATGCAGGATGTGTTACTTTCAAGTAGGATGTATTAGGTCTATGCAGGATGTGTTACTTTCAAGTAGGATGTATTAGGTCTATGCAGGATGTGTTACTCTCAAGTAGGATGTATTAGGTCTATGCAGGATGTGTTACTTTCAACTAGGATGTATTAAGTCTATGCAGGATGTGTTACACTCAAGAACGATGTGTTAGGTCTATGCAGGATGTGTTACACTCAAGTACGATGTGTTAGGTCTATGCAGGATGTGTTACTTTCAAGTAGGATGTATTAAGTCTATGCAGGATGTGTTACTTTCAAATAGGATGTATTAGGTCTATGCAGGATGTGTTACTCTCAAGTAGGATGTATTAGGTCAATGCAGGATGTGTTACACTCAAGAACGATGTGTTAGGTCTATGCAGGATGTGTTACTCTCAAGTAGGATGTATTAGGTTAATGCAGGATGTGTTACTCTCAAGAACGATGTATTAGGTCTATGCAGGATGTGTTACTCTCAAGTAGGATGTATTAGGTCTATGTAGGATGTGTTACACTCAAGTAGACGGATGAGACACACAGCTCACTGTGTGCACAGAGCACTTAACTCAGTAGCTCCTGCAACAAGCCGGACTTGAAATATGAGGAAACTGCAAGAAGGAACACTTTTTAGACATAGCCTTCAATGGTTCCTGCCGCATAGGCGGATATACCATGGAAGTTCACGTCCTCCCGAAAATGATGATCGTCATATTGAGAACAAAAAAATGTATAGCGCTTGATGATGTTAGGACATCTTTCTTGACACCAACCGAACATATAAACACACAGTTAGTCGTCGAATTATCCCCGTCACACATCAAACAACAGACCCTGCGGTTAGCGTACAACGAGCGAAACACGGTGCAAATTCCCCAGTGGAAAATCTTCGGTCGACTTGACGGATCAATCCATTAATGCGTTTCAGCATGTAAATAACTTGCGTTGGCAGAAGGTCAACAACAGAAATTATAAATAACAGTCGAGATCGAGAGTTATAGAGAAACATGATCACATACACTAGAGGAATAGTACTTGATGATGATGATGATGATGATGATGATGATGATGATGATGATGACTCCGATGTTTACTGAATATGTTGCTATCAAATGTTACATGTATATACTTCACACTAATATACATCTTCTTCACATGTGACGTCATCTTATGGTTATCGTTATAGTTATGGAAGGCCACGGTATCACTGCAAAAGAATTCAAATCCATAACTGCTTAACTGCCACGCCAGTGGAATCATCAGAAAAATAATATATTGTCTTCCAAACAAAGGAAGGTAGCTGCAGTCCCCATCATAGCAGTCTCAGCACACGCCAAAAGACTTTAGGCGAAACAGCACAGAAAGTGAACACAACCATCTGTTGCCGGTCATTGGATATCATCATTCATCGTAAGCAATTGGAATATTGAAACACGATCAAAACGGATGAAACGCACAGCTCACAGTGTGCACAGAGCACTAAACTCAGTGTTTCTCTACCATTCCTCAGAGTTCACGATCATCAACAACGCTGCTAATTACAGTATTGGTCATAATAACTTCACGATCCTTCTGAAGAATTACAAAATAGGCGTTAATGTGGCTGCTGTCAATGGCTTGTTGCACGTAGTTGTGGCTGTACCACCCGTCTACAAGGTGAGTTTGTGTGTGGTTGGTAGAGTTTGTCTGAAATTTACTGACAGATCTTGCGTGTTACTAGACCATTTGTTTTACATAGTGAGGCTGACAGAGTGTGTGTGTGTGTGGCTGACAGGGTTGGTATAAGGCCAACAGACTGTTTGTGGCTAGACTTCTTGTCTACATAGTGAGGCTGACAGTTTATGCTATACTAGAAATTTCGTCTACATAGTCTGACTGACAGAGTTTGTGCTATACTTGACCTTTCGTCTATATAGTCTAGTTGACAGAGTTTGCTCTTTACTAGACTACTCGTCTACATAGTTGGGCTGACAGAGTT
Source organism: Megaustenia siamemsis (assembly GCA_032433765.1). Taxonomy (NCBI): domain Eukaryota; kingdom Metazoa; phylum Mollusca; class Gastropoda; order Stylommatophora; family Ariophantidae; genus Megaustenia; species Megaustenia siamemsis. The sequence continues at coordinate 15,139,546 of JAVIAB010000001.1, forward strand.
TGTTCTATACTAGACTTCTCGTCTACATAGTTGGGCTGACAGAGTTTGTTCTATACTAGACTTCTCGTCTACATAGTGAGGCTGACAGAGTTTGTTCTATACTAGACTTCTCGTCTACATAGTTGGGCTGACAGAGTTAGTTCTATACTAGACTTATCGTCTACATAGTTGGGCTGACAGAGTTAGTTCTATACTAGAATTCTCGTCTACATAGTTGGGCTGACAGAGTTAGTTCTATACTAGACTTATCGTCTACATAGTGAGGCTGACAGAGTTAGTTCTATACTACACTTCTCGTCTACATAATTGGGCTGACAGAGCTAGTTCTATACTAGACTTCTCGTCTACATAGTTGGGCTGACAGAGATAGTTCTATACTACACTTCTCGTCTACATAGTTGGGCTGACAGAGTTTGTTCTATACTAGGCTTCTCGTCTACATAGTGAGGCTGACAGAGTATGTTCTATACTACACTTTTCGTCTACATAGTGAAATTGACAGAGTTAGTTCTATACTACACTTCTCGTCTACATAGTGAGGCTGACAGAGTGTGTTCTATACTACACTTTTCGTCTACATAGTAAGGTTGACAGAGTGCGTTCTATACTACACTTTTCGTCTACATAGCGAGGCTGACAGAGTGTGTTCTATACTACACTTCTCGTCTACATAGTGAGGTTTACAGAGTGTGTTCTATACTACACTTCTCGTCTACAGTCAAATACCAGTGGATAAAGAGATACAGCAAAGACGATGGCGCTGGATAGGACACACACTGCGAAGCCAACTTGTGTTTATTACACAATAGACCCCTTTTTAAAATCCCCAGGGGAAAAGACAAAGAGGAAGACCAAGGAATTCTTGGAGAAGACGATAGAAGCAGAGATGAAGATTATGGGAAAGACATGGAATGATATTAAAAGAATGGCGAGAAACAGAACAACGTGGAAAATGTTTGTTGATGTTCCACAGAGAGCTGAAAGGTAGAAGAAGAGGAAGAATAACATAATGTTTTCATAGTAAATTCATGACTTTTGACATTTAGTACAAATCATAACATTAACCAGCACCTCATTAATATTAATTATTTATGTTGTATTGGGAATGCAGCCAAAGACAGGAAACAAAGCATTCCTGACCGGTCTGTTAGGAGCTTACGACGACGTCGCTGAGAACGACTTCACGACCAGTCAGGGTGAAATCGTCCAAGTTCACTCTCCCAAGAAAACTATCATGGAGAGATTTGCTCTGTCTTGTAAGTGTTGACATTATAAGAGGAGACTGTCTTGTAAGTGTTGAGATTATAAGAGGAGACTGTCTTGTAAGTGTTGACATTATAAGAGGAGACTGTATTGTAAGTGTTGACATTATAAGAGGAGGCTGTCTTGTAAGTGTTGACATTATAAGAGGAGACTGTCTTGTAAGTGTTGACATTATAAGAGGAGACTGTCTTGTAAGTGTTGAGATTATAAGAGGAGATTGTCTTGTAAGTGTTGACATTATAAGAGGAGACTGTCTTGTAAGTGTTGACATTATAAGAGGAGACTGTCTTGTAAGTGTTGACATTATAAGAGGAGACTGTCTTGTAAGTGTTGACATTATAAGAGGAGACTGTCTTGTAAGTGTTGAGATTATAAGAGGAGATTGTCTTGTAAGTGTTGACATTATAAGAGGAGACTGTCTTGAAAGTGTTGACATTATAAGAGGAGACTGTCTTGTAAGTGTTGAGATTATAAGAGGAGATTGTCTTGTAAGTGTTGACATATAAGAGGAGACTGTCTTGTAAGTGTTGAGATTATAAGAGGAGATTGTCTTGTAAGTGTTGACATTATAAGAGGAGACTGTCTTGTAAGTGTTGACATTATAAGAGGAGACTGTCTTGTAAGTGTTGACATTATAAGAGGAGACTGTCTTGTAAGTGTTGAGATTATAAGAGGAGACTGTCTTGTAAGTGTTGACATTATAAGAGGAGACTGTCTTGTAAGTGTTGACATTATAAGAGGAGACTGTCTTGTAAGTGTTGACATTATAAGAGGAGACTGTCTTGTAAGTGTTGAGATTATAAGAGGAGACTGTCTTGTAAGTGTCGAGATTATAAGAGGAGACTGTCTTGTAAGTGTTGAGATTATAAGAGGAGACTGTCTTGTAACTGTCGAGATTATAGAAGCAGACTGTCTTGTAACTGTTGAGATTATAGAAGCAGACTGTCTTGTAACTGTCGAGATTATAGAAGCAGACTGTCTTGCAACTGTTGAGATTATAGAAGCAGACTGTCTTGTAACTGTTGAGATTATAGAAGCAGACTGTCTTGCAACTGTTGAGATTATAGAAGCAGGCTGTCTTGTAACTGTTGAGATTATAGAAGCAGGCTGTCTTGCAACTGTTGAGATTATAGAAGCAGCTGTCTTGTAACTGTTGAGATTATAGAAGCAGGCTGTCTTGTAACTGTTGAGATTATAGAAGCAGGCTGTCTTGTAACTGTTGAGATTATAGAAGCAGACTGTCTTGTAACTGTTGAGATTATAGAAGCAGACTGTCTTGTAACTGTTGAGATTATAGAAGCAGACTGTCTTGTAACTGTTGAGATTATAGAAGCAGACTGTCTTGTAACTGTTGAGATTATAGAAGCAGGCTGTCTTGTAACTGTTGAGATTATAGAAGCAGGCTGTCTTGTAACTGTTGAGATTATAGAAGCAGACTGTCTTGTAACTGTTGAGATTATAGAAGCAGACTGTCTTGTAACTGTTGAGATTATAGAAGCAGACTGTCTTGTAACTGTTGAGATTATAGAAGCAGACTGTCTTGTAACTGTTGAGATTATAGAAGCAGACTGTCTTGTAACTGTTGAGATTATAGAAGCAGACTGTCTTGTAACTGTTGAGATTATAGAAGCAGACTGTCTTGTAACTGTTGAGATTATAGAAGCAGACTGTCTTGTAACTGTTGAGATTATAGAAGCAGACTGTCTTGTAACTGTTGAGATTATAGAAGCAGACTGTCTTGTAACTGTTGAGATTATAGAAGCAGAATGTCTTGCAACTGTTGAGATTATAGAAGCAGACTGTCTTGTAACTGTTGAGATTATAGAAGCAGAATGTCTTGTAACTGTTGAGATTAGAGAAGCAGACTGTCTTGTAACTGTTGAGATTAGAGAAGCAGACTGTCTTGTAACTGTTGAGATTAGAGAAGCAGACTGTCTTGTAACTGTTGAGATTTTATGAGAAGACATCAAATACTTGGGCACAATAATAACATCAGATGGGAGATGCACCACGGAAATAAAAAGCAGAATAGCTCAGGCCAAAATAGCATTTCAGAAAATGAAAAATATCTTATGCAACAAGTCTATGTCAATAGAAGTGAGAAAAAGAGTTCATCTGTGTTATATAGAAGCAATTCTGACCTATGGAAGCGAATCATGGACAGTAGAAAAAGAAATGAAAAAACGATTAGAGGCCACAGAGATGGGATTTCTCAGAAGAATGTTGACAGTTCCCTTGACAGCTAAAACGACCAATGAGGAAATTCTCAAAGAGGCCAACACAAAAACGGAACTCCTAAAAAACATCAGATAGAAACAATCAACATTTTTCGGGCACATCATGAGAAGAGGAAAGTTGGAATACTTGGTACTTCTTCTTCTTCTTTCCTTCCTCATCTGCCTTTCAGCGTCGAGGGGAGATATAATTTGCGGTCTTTTGCTCTTCTGTTCGCCTCTACTGCTGCTATGTTTCCTAGTGTTTCTAATATTCCATCGACCTATCTTTTTCGTGGTCGACCCTTGGGTCTGGTGTTCTCACAACATTTGTTGAAGGTTCGTTGTGTTGTGTTTTGTTCTTTCTGCCTTGTCACGTGGCCAAACCATTTTATCTGTTGTTTCCTTATATATTCTTTGGCGGGGGCTATTCCTAGCTTTTTTCTCAGTTCTTCATTTCTGATCTTATCTCTCAGACTGTTTCCTGTCATTCGTCTAACACATTTCATCTCTGTAGAGGTTATTTTTCTTATTGTTCTTGCATCTAGGGTCCAGGTCTGGCATTGGTAGCACAACGTTGGGATGAAGATTGTATTGTATAGTGCTCGTTTTGTCTCCAGAGTTATTTCCTTGTTGGACAATAGAATACTTGGTTACAACTGGCAAAATAAAAAGAAAGAGAGATCGCGGACGACAAATAGAGAAAATACTGGATAGCTTGGTGTCACGGCATGGAAAACGTTCAACAGAACTGATACGATGCACTGTAGATAGAAGATTGTGGAGGGACATGATCACCTACGTCAACCGTATGGCACAATTTGATGATGATGATGATGATGATGAGAAGACTGTCATGTAAGCGTTGATTCTGTGAGAAGAGACTGTCATGTAAGCGTTCATTCTATGAGAAGAGACTGTCATGTTAAGCGTTCATTCTATGAGAAGAGACTGTCATGTTAGGCGTTCATTCTATGAGAAGAGACTGTCATGTTAAGCGTTCATTCTATGAGAAGAGACTGTCATGTTAAGCGTTGATTCTGTGAGAAGAGACTGTCATGTAAGCGTTCATTCTATGAGAAGAGACTGTCATGTTAAGCGTTCATTCTATGAGAAGAGACTGTCATGTTAAGCGTTCATTCTATGAGAAGAGACTGTCATGTTAAGCGTTCATTCTATGAGAAGAGACTGTCATGTTAAGCGTTCATTCTATGAGAAGAGACTGTCATGTTAAGCGTTCATTCTATGAGAAGAGACTGTCATGTTAAGCGTTCATTCTATGAGAAGAGACTGTCATGTTAAGCGTTCATTCTATGAGAAGAGACTGTCATGTTAAGCGTTCATTCTATGAGAAGAGACTGTCATGTTAAGCGTTCATTCTATGAGAAGAGACTGTCATGTTAAGCGTTCATTCTATGAGAAGAGACTGTCATGTTAAGCGTTCATTCTATGAGAAGAGACTGGCATGTTAAGCGTTCATGCTATGAGAAGAGACTGTCATGTTAAGCGTTCATTCTATGAGAAGAGACTGTCATGTTAAGCGTTCATTCTATGAGAAGAGACTGTCATGTTAAGCGTTCATTCTATGAGAAGAGACTGTCATGTAAGCGTTCATTCTATGAGAAGAGACTGTCATGTTAAGCGTTCATTCTATGAGAAGAGACTGTCATGTTAAGCGTTCATTCTATGAGAAGAGACTGTCATGTTAAGCGTTCATTCTATGAGAAGAGACTGTCATGTTAAGCGTTCATTCTATGAGAAGAGACTGTCATGTAAGCGTTCATTCTATGAGAAGAGACTGTCATGTTAAGCGTTCATTCTATGAGAAGAGACTGTCATGTAAGCGTTCATTCTATGAGAAGAGACTGTCATGTAAGCGTTCATTCTATGAGAAGAGACTGTCATGTTAAGCGTTCATTCTATGAGAAGAGACTGTCATGTAAGCGTTCATTCTATGAGAAGAGACTGTCATGTAAGCGTTCATTCTATGAGAAGAGACTGTCATGTTAAGCGTTCATTCTATGAGAAGAGACTGTCATGTAAGCGTTCATTCTATGAGAAGAGACTGTCATATAAGCGTTCATTCTATGAGAAGAGACTGTCATGTTAAGCGTTCATTCTATGAGAAGAGACTGTCATGTAAGCGTTCATTCTATGAGAAGAGACTGTCATGTAAGCGTTTATTCTATGAGAAGAGACTGTCATGTTAAGCGTTCATTCTATGAGAAGAGACTGTCATGTTAAGCGTTCATTCTATGAGAAGAGACTGTCATGTAAGCGTTCATTCTATGAGAAGAGACTGTCATGTTAAGCGTTCATTCTATGAGAAGAGACTGTCATGTAAGCGTTCATTCTATGAGAAGAGACTGTCATGTAAGCGTTCATTCTATGAGAAGAGACTGTCATGTTAAGCGTTCATTCTATGAGAAGAGACTGTCATGTAAGCGTTCATTCTATGAGAAGAGACTGTCATGTTAAGCGTTCATTCTATGAGAAGAGACTGTCATGTTAAGCGTTCATTCTATGAGAAGAGACTGTCATGTAAGCGTTCATTCTATGAGAAGAGACTGTCATGTTAAGCGTTCATTCTATGAGAAGAGACTGTCATGTAAGCGTTCATTCTATGAGAAGAGACTGTCATGTTAAGCGTTCATTCTATGAGAAGAGACTGTCATGTTAAGCGTTCATTCTATGAGAAGAGACTGTCATGTTAAGCGTTCATTCTATGAGAAGAGACTGTCATGTTAAGCGTTCATTCTATGAGAAGAGACTGTCATGTAAGCGTTCATTCTATGAGAAGAGACTGTCATGTAAGCGTTCATTCTATGAGAAGAGACTGTCATGTTAAGCGTTCATTCTATGAGAAGAGACTGTCATGTAAGCGTTGATGCTATGAGAAAGATACTGCCATGTAAGCGTTCATTCTATGAGAAGAGACTGTCATGTAAGCGTTGATGCTATGAGAAGAGACTGTCATGTAAGCGTTCATTCTATGAGAAGAGACTGTCATGTTAAGCGTTCATTCTATGAGAAGAGACTGTCATGTTAAGCGTTCATTCTATGAGAAGAGACTGTCATGTTAAGCGTTCATTCTATGAGAAGAGACTGTCATGTTAAGCGTTCATTCTATGAGAAGAGACTGTCATGTTAAGCGTTCATTCTATGAGAAGAGACTGTCATGTTAAGCGTTCATTCTATGAGAAGAGACTGTCATGTAAGCGTTCATTCTATGAGAAGAGACTGTCATGTTAAGCGTTCATTCTATGAGAAGAGACTGTCATGTTAAGCGTTCATTCTATGAGAAGAGACTGTCATGTTAAGCGTTCATTCTATGAGAAGAGACTGTCATGTTAAGCGTTCATTCTATGAGAAGAGACTGTCATGTTAAGCGTTCATGCTATGAGAAGAGACTGTCATGTTAAGCGTTCATTCTATGAGAAGAGACTGTCATGTTAAGCGTTCATTCTATGAGAAGAGACTGTCATGTTAAGCGTTCATTCTATGAGAAGAGACTGTCATGTAAGCGTTCATTCTATGAGAAGAGACTGTCATGTTAAGCGTTCATTCTATGAGAAGAGACTGTCATGTTAAGCGTTCATTCTATGAGAAGAGACTGTCATGTTAAGCGTTCATTCTATGAGAAGAGACTGTCATGTTAAGCGTTCATTCTATGAGAAGAGACTGTCATGTTAAGCGTTCATTCTATGAGAAGAGACTGTCATGTAAGCGTTCATTCTATGAGAAGAGACTGTCATGTAAGCGTTCATTCTATGAGAAGAGACTGTCATGTTAAGCGTTCATTCTATGAGAAGAGACTGTCATGTAAGCGTTGATGCTATGAGAAAGATACTGCCATGTAAGCGTTCATTCTATGAGAAGAGACTGTCATGTAAGCGTTGATGCTATGGGAAGAGACTGTCATGTAAGCGTTCATTCTATGAGAAGAGACTGTCATGTTAAGCGTTCATTCTATGAGAAGAGACTGTAATGTTAAGCGTTCATTCTATGAGAAGAGACTGTCATGTTAAGCGTTCATTCTATGAGAAGAGACTGTCATGTTAAGCGTTCATTCTATGAGAAGAGACTGTCATGTTAAGCGTTCATTCTATGAGAAGAGACTGTCATGTTAAGCGTTCATTCTATGAGAAGAGACTGTCATGTAAGCTTTGATCTTGTTAGAATCATCTGCGCATGTGTCATTGTTATGATGTTAAAGGTGCATCTTCGCATCGTCTCTCAGTGTTTCTAAAGTACCAAATATTTATTTTAAAACCATCATCAATCTGATCCCGCACAATCAATTAATTTTGAGTTAAAAATGTATTCATTTACCTATTAACAAAAGTATCCACAAATTCACGGCTCCCATTCAATATATTTATAACTCCAATACTATTAGGGGATATCTATCTATCTATTGACCTTTCGAGCCCTAGCCGGCACATAGGGCATAGACCCAGATACTATTTCACTTATCTAAATTTTTATTCTAGCAGTTTTCAATGCTTGTAAATATATTTTATCAAATCTCGCCATTTGTCTCAGTTCTGTGCAGGCAGCTCTATCTCATTGAGTTAGCCGATTCCTGCTGAATATAAGGAACGTTTTGTATATTCATGAAACTATGAATACGTACATATTTCCGCTAGTTGCCAACTTACATTCATCTTTACCTGAATGATTGTATCATGGTCTTTTACATACGTGAAATGATGCATTCATAAATGCATTGACACGTAGAAATGTGAATTTATGCGTTTTTTTATGACTGATACACTGAAATATTTAATACACTGACAATTAAATCAAAAACAGTGTACAAGGCCTGCATAATTAGTATCCTTCTGTATGGCAGCGAATCTTGGACAACCTATGTAAAGCAGGAGAGAAGGCTAAATGGATTCCATATGCGATGTCTGCGCCGTGTTCTTGGTGTCACCTGGAAGGATACAGTGACAAACATTGAGATCATGAATTGCACAGGCTTACCGAATATCTACACACTGCTCAAACAACGTAGGTTACGCTGGCTTGACCACGTACACCGTATGAAAGATGGCCGCATACCAAAAGATATACTCTACGGACAACTGGCAGATGGTAAAAGAACTAGGGGGCGCCCAAAGCTTCGATTTGTAGATGTGTGTAAACGCGACATGAAGACTCTGAACATAAACCCTGCGGCATGGGAAGACATAGCTGCACACCGCAATCTCTGGAAACACACTCAAACGGTTCACCTCAAACAAGAAGCAGACATATTCATAGAGAAAGAGAACACACGACGAAAGAAAAGCAAGAAATAACATTTCTAAATTTCTAAGGGCGCTGAAAAATCCAGAGTCAACTCTAACAGACGGAGGCTACTATACACTGAAATATTGATCCATATATGAAACAATGCATAGAAAAGTGTATACATACATTGAACGATATATTCATACATTTTCTCATACAAATAAAAGGATATGTTTATCCACATACGGAGATACGCTTGCTTGCGTTCGCCAGATGACTAATGGAGTACGTCATCCGCCCTTAAAAGGACGTTAAGTGGGCGTGTCTGCGTTGTGTTGTGGTTTGCAGTAAAACTGTGATATTTGCGCCTTTCGGCCCAACACATCCGACTTCAGCACGACATTTTTCAGTACCGGGTTGTCTTCCCTCTTTGATCCCTACTCGCTTGGCCAGATTAGACACATTAGCCTGTTACTGGACGCACTACGGAGAGTTGGAGCAGGATCGGGATGATTCCGATTCATCGATCCTAGCGCAAGCCATCATCTGTGGGTCGCTGACAACTTCCGGCTCTGCTGCTGGAGATATGATTCTATAGTTTATCCATAAATGGTTCAATGTGTGAAACACATATCCATATATGGAATAATACATAACGTCCATCCATGGATACAAGCAAACAAATAAACAAACGACAACCCAAACACGTCACGGCTGTTTGTTTTAATCTCAAAGTAATATTTTAGTTCTTATCTTGTAAATTTGGCAGCATTTATGGATGAAGTTGTACTGATTCTGGTACAGTCCACTCATTCTTAAAACTGATATTTTACGGGAGTGGTTCAAATTTACACATAAAACGTGAAATAGTTTAGCTAAACTAAACAATATATTAGTATATATGGCCCTTTTCGTCTTGTGAGGCGGTCTAGTGGAGGCTATTGTGTATTTTTCTTAGGTTTTGTTTTTGTCGAACAGCTTCTCTCGTGGCTAATTCTACCAATGTTTGACACACACACACACGGCCACAGAATGAACAAGTCAGATCCACCGATCCACAGGGGTTTCCATCCTTTTTCATGAGTCTTTTCACTTCTAAGTTTTGCCTTAGCACAGTCTCAAATAATTTTATACCATTCCTTATATATGCTCTACATGATTGATGTGCGATCACTTGCTAGATTTTGCCAGTCATTTTCACATATGGATAAGTCATTCAGAGATGATTTACAGATATCTCTATATCGTAGTTTAGGTCTGCTGATTTGTCTTATTCCGTGCATTAGTTCACCATACAGTATTTGCCTGGGTATGCGTTCCTCCTAATGTATATGTGAGTGATATTTCAGTAAAATAATACTTGTATCTTAAAGATCAATAACTGGGAAATCTGAGAGTTTCAGGTGATGCAATATTCAGTTTTCACCCACTAACATATTTCAACTTTAAGACACATCTTCTCATAAACTTGAATGTTTAAAAGTAGAAGGATGTGTGTTTTTTATTCGTAGAAATGAGGACATCAACTAAAGACAATTGTTGTCAGTGACAAACAACTGTGACTAATACATCCATTTGTTAAAAAAAAGTAAAGAGCCCCGTCACGTCACGTGACGTTAAGGGAATATGGTGTTAGTGACCATAATTTTTGCAGACCTTCAGCACGTGATTTTTGGGGTAATGTTGTCGGTTTTACGCCCGTGCCATTTTACTTTCCCAGAAAAGAATCTGGTATCCATTTAAGGCTGGGTGAACCCGGAAGCCGTCGTTTGGGATCGAACCCTACCTCTTGTCCATTGCACTCCAGTTCACTAACCAATGAGCTGTCGCGGCACCACATCCATTTATACAAAGATTCAACCGCCCCCACCCATGAATCCGAATTTCTTCCACTTCTTCTTCTACCTTTCAGCTCCCTGTGGAGCATATGTCTTCAACTAGCCCTTTCCAAGTCGTTCTTTTTCTTGTCATTTTTTTCAGATCATTCCATGTCTTCCCCATCACTTTCATATCTGCTTCCACCTGTGTTCTCCAAGAATATTTTCGTTCTTCGTCTTTGTCTCTTCCCCTGGGGATTCCAAAATAGGGCCTGTTGTGTAATACTCACAGTTGACATCCGCAGTGTATATCCAACTCAGCGTTATCATCTTCGACGTATCTCTTTGTCCAATGGTATTTAACTGACACTTTTCCATAATTCTACATTGTAATTGTGTCCTGCCCTTTCCATTCCTTTATTCTACGAAAGCATAAGATAATGAAGGTCCGTATCTACGTGATTTTCATTTTTGTTATTCTCCACGTGTCACTACCATGTAACTGAACTCATTTAACATTGAAGTTGATCATTTCTGTTTTTGTATTTATGAACGCAAACATTCATTCCTATGTTCACGCATTTCTTCACCCTCCTTCCAGGGGGAGTACTACCCAACACAACCGACAACTTTAGAGTGTTTACATTTAAAAGTACTGCCATTGACCATCTGGATCCCGAACACATTTACTTGGAGTACAGCCAATTGCCCAGAGGTTTTTCGGTAAGTAGTTACTTCCTCTTGGCTCCATAGGGTTAATGCTTACACACTCATATCATGTTATATTTCTTTATACATGATTTTTAGATATATGGACAGACATAGAGGCAGTTAGGTAGACAGATAAATAACAGACTGCCAAACGGATAGACAGACAGACAATCAGACAGACACTCAGACAGATAGATGGAGGAACGGACAGATTTCTTCTTTTTCTGCGATTATGGCTCATTCCGACTAGGACTCCGAACCCCCTTCTGAAGGCAGATGTCTGTTTCAGTGATTCCTTTGACCCGAAGAGTTTTTCTCCCAGGTGGGTGGGTGTGGCCCACATTGCCGCCCTCAGGCATGTGTGCTGGAGAAATTCTGTAGAACGAGTTTTGTTTTCATGTTATAGGGACTGCTTGATTTAGTATTACTGTCTTCTGAACATTAATTGACAGTGAAAAAAGGTCGCATGCTTTATCCAGGTTGTTGATCAGCGACTGTACGGTGGCCTCACTATGAGCGACTAGGGCTGCATCGTCAGCAAATAAAAATTCTTTAAGTAGGGCAACATTTGTTTTGGTTTTTGCTCTTAGTCGTGCTAGGTTGAACAGTGAGCCATCTGGTCTAGTGTGAATGTAAATATCTCCTGAGCTGTTTTCGAAGGTGTAATTTAGGAGCGCAGCAAAAAATATACCAAAAAGGGTGGGGGCGAGGACACATCCCTGTTTCACTCCTTTGTTGACTTTGAAATTCTCTGATGGCCTCCCATCAAAATGGACTTTGCCATTCATGTCTTCATGGAAGGAAATTATCAGCCTAAGTAATTTTATATATAGGGACTGCTAGTTCCTATTTTAAGTTTAGTGAACATGTGGTTTCTCATTCTGTTGTGGCCAGTGCGTAGACGAAGTATGATGACTTGATCACTCCTTGATAGTTAGAGGCATCGGTCCATCTCGTAACACTTTGATAGATAAACAGATATAATAGATAGACAGAAAGAGAGGCAGACAAATAGATAGACTGGCAGGCAGGTAGACTGACAGTCACATATATAGACCTATAGATAAATAGACAGACAGATTAGACAGGTAGATAGATAGATGGATAGACAGACAGACAGTACAGACAGATATGGCGAGATTTGCTCGGAAGAATGAATGGAGAGTGGAAAGAGAGAGAGAGAGAGAGAGATAGAAAGAAAGAGAAACAAAATGAGAATATTGTCAACTGAAGTAAAGAAAATTAACTTTTCAGGGATCTCCTGATGAAAACACAGTGACTGCTGTTTGTGGAGTCAGCGATAACTGCAAGTGGGACCTCCGAATATCAGGTGATCGAGACGTTGCTATAGCAACCAGGGACTCTGATGCGTGGATCAACAATCTTCAGAGGTCGGCATCACGAGGTAGGGGTTTCTTCTCACAAAATGCTGATGTTGCTATAAGGGAAGGGGGGGAACTTTGGTGGTTGCAGAAGAGGAGAAAGAGGATTTTACTACCTGAAGCTAGGGATATTGTTCCCTGCAATGTGGGATGTTGATAGCTGATGTGTGGGGTGTTGCTAGCTGATAATGTTCAGGACGTTGCTAGCTGATATGTGGGATGTTGCTAGCTGATAATGTTCAGGACGTTACTAGCTGATGTGTGGGATGTTGCTAGCTGATAATGTTCAGGACGTTGCTAGCTGATATGTGGGATGTTGCTAGCTGATAATGTTCAGGACGTTGCTAGCTGATGTGTGGGATGTTGCTAGCTGATAATGTTCAGGACGTTGCTAGCTGATATGTGGGATGTTGCTAGCTGATAATGTTCAGGACGTTGCTAACTGATGTGTGGGATGTTGCTAGCAGATGTGTAGGATGTTGCTAGCTGATGTGTGGGATGTTGCTAGTAGATTGAAGGGTGTTGCTAGCTGATGTGTGGCGTGTTGCTGGCAGATGTGTGGGATGTTGCTAGCTAGTGTGTGGGATGTTGCTAGCAAATGTGTGGGATGTTGTTAGCAGATATGTTGCGTGTTGCTAGCTGATGTATGGGGTGTTTTTAGCTGATGTGTGGGATGTTGCTAGCAGATGTGTTGAGTGTTGCTAGCTGATATATGAGAAGTTGCTAGATTCTGTGTAGGATGTTCCTAGCTGTGTGGGATACGTGAAAAAACAAATATTTCATGACATGTCTGATGTGTCAAACATTGTATGTTTATCAAAGTGCATGTTGCATGAACTAACGACCAATTTAAAAATAAATGTTGATGAATTAACGACCAATTTAAAAATAAATGTTGATGAACTAACGACCAATTTAAAACTAAATATTTATGAACTAACTATCAATTTAAAAATAAATGTTGATGAACTAACGACCAATTTAAAACTAAATATTTATGAACTAACTATCAATTTAAAAATAAATGTTGATGAACTAACGACCAATTTAAAACTAAATGTTCATGAACTAACGACCAATTTAAAACTAAATATGTATGAACTAACGATCAATTTAAAAATAAATGTTGATGAACTAACGACCAATTTAAAACTAAATGTTGATGAACTAACGACCAATTTAAAACTACATGTTCATGAACTAACGACCAATTTAAAACTAAATGTTGATGAACTAACGACCAATCTAAAATTGCATTTTAGTTATGACAATGAGCATTGATATCCAAATGCTGAAAGAGTTAAGTGCTGACGCTCTTTTGAACTTTAGACAATTTTGGTGTTGATAACATTAAAAATGGTTCATTCAACATTCATCAATCAACATATCTCTTACAAAACGTCTCTACCAACAACTCTTTCTCCCCTTCAGTGGACAACTGCGGCTTGCCAGAGGTCGGCGCCAACGCGGAACTTAATCCCCAGAATTTCACTGTAGGCAACGATGTCAAGGTCACAGGATGTAGACAGGAAAGTTCTCTTAAAAACAGCGGTACCTACAGGTGACTAATGATAGTGTCCATGCTAGATGTTCTCTTACACAACAACACGTGATACTTTTTAACATAAAACTTCTTGTGCTCTTATACAGCATCAGTGTGTTCTGTTACATGTCATGTTTTCACGCCCTAGTATATATATCTCTATCTCAGCCGATGCAGGTCTAATTCTTGACCGCTATTCACATCCCCTGTTATCACATTCCCACTGCTATCAGACTTCTCGTTGACTGAGTCCTCCCCCCCCCCACGGCCCCCTTCCCAATTTCGACCCCTCTCACTTCTCATCATACCCACATTTGATTTACTATCCTCACACTTGGAGGTTCAGCATTAAGTCTCAGGTGAGTCTTGCATTATTTATAACTTAATTAAAAATTATGTTTCAGTTTACTATTTTTATCAATTATAATTTTAAATGTAATTTAATGTAGTGCATCTCACTTTTGTTTCATCATCTCATTTCTTATCCCTCTTTTTATCTCTCCTTGATCTACTAGTCCCGCTCATCCTAGATGTAGCAGAGTTTATATTTATTCCATGTCCGTTTGTGTTTTCCTCGTTTCCTGAAGAAGGCAGCATGTAGGCCGAAACGTCAGTATTTTATTGCGTGTCCTACCTTGTAGGAGTGTGCGCTACACCCGACTACATGCTTCCTATTCTGTTACATGAGCTCATTATGTTCTATTGAACAACGTAAGATGTTCTTTTACAGAACAATAGTGATGTTCGCTTTCACAGAAATACTTAACATGTGGACGTGTGTGTGTGTGTGTGTGTGCGTGCGTGCGTGCGTGCGTGTGTGTGTGTGCGTGCGTGTGTGTGTGTGTGTGTAATGATGGTAGGGCCAGAGAAGATGAGGGAAAATTTAAAAGAAAATAGAAAAAATGGTATGGTAAAAGCTTTACGTGATTAGTGGACGAGACAGATTTGAACGACGTTTCGGCTCAATAGGCCTTCAGCAGGAACAAACAACAAACAACAGATGAGGCCAGAGAAGATGTTTGTTTGGAGAGGCTGTTGTTGAAGTGTGTGTGTGTGTGAGCACATTTAACTTTTGTTTTACTAAAGCCTAGGAGACGGTGTACCCGAAAAAAACCAACAGCAGTGACGTCTTCAGTTATGTGAGCAATTGACGGCTGACGTCATTTTACCCACAACTTCCTCTTTTCGTAATGTTGAACACGTCACAAACTTTGGGGGATCCGTTTCAGTCCGCGGGCCTTAAATATAGCTGGCGGTGTGTGTGTGTGTGATTGTAGAGCCAGAGAAGATGTTTGTTGGAAGGGTTGTAGAAATGTGTGTGTGTGTGTGAGACAGGGAGAGAGAGAATTTAGGTAGAGCTAGAGAGGGTACATTTGTTTAAAGTTTTTGTGAACAGGTGAGAGAGAGAGAGAGAGAGAGAGAGAGAGATGGGGGGGGGGGGGGGTGAGAGAGAAAGGTGGTAGGTCTAGAGAAAATATACTTTTGGAGGAGTAGTTTTTCAAATATTTGTGTGTGTGTGTGTGAGAGAGAGAGAGAGAGAGAGAGAGAGAGAGAGAGAGAGAGAGACGGAAAACTATCTTTCTTTACGACACATAGTACCATTGCTGGTGTATTTCGGGGGGCAACGATAGAACCAGAGGGATAAAGGCCGCTTGGTCAAGCAGTCGACACGACGTGTGAGACTCGGGATTGTTATTTCACCCCCCCCCCCCCCCACACCACGATAGAAAAAATCCTTCCTGTCTACCGCGGGTTTCGAACACCGTACGCCGGCTTTTTTTCAGCCAGCGGAGCAGTGGTTTTAGCCGCACGGCCACGCGCACCTCCTGAGAGAGACGGAGACAGTTAGAATTGGTGGGCCCAGAGAAGATGTGAACGTTGGGCGAGTATCTGCACAAATATGCGAGTGAAAGAGAGAGAGAGAGAGAGAAAGAGAGAGAGAGGGAGAACGAGAGGGGAAGAAGTAAAATGGGTATGACAGATGGCAGAGGTACACACATTTTTTTAAGTGAAAAGTATAATGATTGATATACAAAGAGAGAACTAAAAATACAGGCAGATGCAAAAATTGGGTGATTGAAAAGAAAGATATTTGGGAGCAGACAGAGAAGGAGATTGTCAAAAGAAATATAACTTGGGAGTGAATTTAGAATGGGTGAAACATAAAAGGAGGGAAGTGAGTGAAGGTTCGCATGAAATATACAAATTACATTGTTATGATGGGGACATAAGGGAGGGAGATGAAAACATAGGAGATAAAGAGGAGGGAGATAAAGAGGAGGAAGATAAAGAGGAGGAAGATAGTGAGGGGTGAGGAAATATGGAAATGTGTCAATACAAATTAGAAAGTTTTGAGGGAGAAAGAGAGGAGGGAGATAAAGAGGATGGAGATAGAGAGGGGGAGATAGAAAATATGGAAATGTGTAAAAGAAAATAAAATTAGAAAGTTACGAGGTAGGCTGAGAGGAGGGAAATGGAGATAAGGGAAATAAGTTAAGGCTTACATAAAGTTTAACAAATTAGAAGTTATGAGGCATATAGAGAGGAGGGAAATAGAGAATAGGGAAATAGAGATAGGGAAATAAGTTAGGGCTTACATAAAGTTTAACAAATTAGAAGTTATGAGGCATATAGAGAGGAGGGAAATAGAATAGGAAAATGAGTACAAACTCTAATAAAGTATAAACATTAGAAAAGGGGAGATGGAGAGGAGTGAAATAGAGAGGAGGGAGATATAGAGGGAGCCTCGTTGGCTGAGTGGTTAGTATTTTTCGCTTCCTGACAAGAAGGGTCCGGGATTGGATCCCAGCAGTGGCGGATTTTTTTTTCGGACTAGCAAGGCTCCAGGGTTCACCCAGCCACTAAAAATGAGTACCAGACATTTTTCTTAGAAGTAAAGGCGGCCTGGCGTGATATCGACCACATGACCTAAAAATGTGCCGTGGTCATTGTAAAATATGGTCACTAAACCATATTCCCCATACGACTAGCAAGCCGTGGAGGGAACTTTTTTTTCTCTTAGATATAGAGGAGGAAAATAGAAATAAGCGAAATTAGTCAGAGCTCACATAAAGTAGAAAAATCAGAAAGTTACGAGATGGATGGAGAGAAAGAGAGGGAGGGAGGATAGAGAGATTAGAAAATGTATAGGGGCGATTGAAAATTTGGTTAACGGTTATCTCCTAACAAATATGTCTGTCGTGATCAGGTGTACGAGAGAGTCGCTGGCACAGAATGCTCCAGTCAGCTATGGCGAAACCTGGACGGACAAGAGAGACAGGCAGGCCTACGTGCTTTACTGGAACCCAAACCCGGGACTGCTTGCTCAGGTAAGCTGCAGTTATTGCTCTTCTTCTTCCTCTACTAATTAATCTTTTTCTCCTTCTTCCTTCCACTACCTCTTCCTCTTCTTCTTCCTCTACTAATTAATCTTTTCTCCTTCTTCTTCCACTACCTCTTCCTCTTCTTCTTCCTCTACTAATTAATCTTTTTCTCCTTCTTATTCCACTACCTCTTCCTCTTCTTCTTCCTCTACTAATTAATCTTTTCTCCTTCTTCTTCCACTACCTCTTCCTCTTCTTCTTCCTCTACTAGTTACTCTTTTCTTCTTCTTCTTTTTCCACTACCTCTTTTCTTTCCTCTTCTTCTTCCCTACCTCTTCTTCTTCTTCCTCTTCATCTTCCACTGCCTCTTTACTTCATCACCTTCTTCTACCACCTTTTCTTCATCATCATCTTTTTCTTCTTCATCTTCTTCCTCTTCCACTATCTTTTTTTCTTTTCTTCCTCTTCTTCTACTACATCTTCTATTTTCTTCCTCTTCTTCTTCTACTTCTTCCTTCTCTTCTACTTTCTCTTCTTCTTCCACTACCTCTTCTTCTTCTACCTCTTTGAGTTGACCTCTGCGTCGGTTATTTTTCCTAATGTTTCTAATATTCCATCAATCCATCTTTTTTTTCGTTTCCGGCCCTTGAGTCTGGTGTTCTCACAACATTTATTAAAGGCTTGATGTGTTTTGGTCTTTCTGCCTTATCACATGACCGGGACATTGCATTTGTTGTTTCTTTAATGTTGTTTTTGACTTGTCTTGTTATTTATTCTTGACAATCACAACCCGATGAACGTCAGACTAGGTCATGTAGCTGACATCAGATCGCAAAGAGTTCTTAAATGATAGAGAAATGTACACTCGTTAAGTTCAGTCTTGTAAGAACCATAGAGTTGTAATCGGTGTTATAAGGCGCCTACTTCCAGAGAGACCAAAGCAAAAAGAGAGCTAATTTGCAATATTAAGAAGAAACAATCATCATTTTTGGCAATGTAATGAGAAGGGAACATCTGAAATATATTGTGACAACTGGGAAAATTGAGGGACGAAGATATAGTGGGAAGCAAAGAGAAAAAAATAACAGTATTAATAATAAGTTTAAGTCATCCTTACAGGATGTAAAAGTATATAGAGGGGCAGATATAGCTTCTGATCATCATCTTCTGTTAGCCAAACTTAAAATTAAATTAAAAAGGTATAATACAACGAATAAGGGTAGAAAGTATTTCAATGTAGGGTTTCTTAAAGAACAAGGAATTAAAGATAAATTCGCAGTCACAATATCAAACAAATACCAAGTCCTCCAACAACTAGAAAATACAATAAATATAGAAGATCATTGGAAACAGGTAAAAAATATATGGAAAGAGACATGCGAAGAAACACTGGGGAAAAGAGAACGCCAGAATAAGGCATGGATGACAGCAGAGACCCTGGATAAAATTAAAGAAAGAAAGAACAAGAAAGCAGACATAAATAAAAGCAAAACAAGAAGTAATAAAGCCAAGACACAGGAAGCTTACACAGAGGTGAACAAAGAAGTGAGAAGATGCATTAAAAGGGATAAGAGGAAATATATAGATGAACTAGCTAAAGAGGCAGAAGAAGCAGCAAATAAAGGGAATATGAAAGAACTGTACAACAGCACAAAGAAATTAGGTGGAAAATACAAACAGATCAACGCCTTTATCAAAGACAAGAAAGGAAATCTGCTTAGTAATATAAGGGAACAAATGGAGAGATGGAAAGAACACTTTGAAGAACTTTTGAACAGACCCGGCTCTAATAATCCTCCAGATATACTACCAGCAGAAGAAGAGTTACATGTTAACTGCGGAAAACCAAGCAAAGAAGAAATAATGAAAGCCATCAAATTATTAAAAGATGGTAAAGCCACAGGACCAGATGAAATTCCTTCGGAAGCCATCAAAGCAGATATTAACACCTCTACCAAGATGTTACAGGATCTATTGGATAAAATTTGGGAGAGGGAAGAAATACCTAAAGACTGGAGAGAAGGTTATATGATCAAACTACCAAAGAAAGGAAGTTTACAGGAGTGCACAAATTATAGGGGAATTATGCTACTATCAGTGCCAGGAAAAATATTAGGCAGAATCATTCTGGAGAGACTAAAAGAGGCTATAGAGAAACACTTGAGAGATGAACAAGCAGGTTTTAGGAAGAACAGATCATGTGCTGATCAAATAACTACCCTACGTATAATAGTTGAACAAAGTTTAGAACTAAAATCCCCACTATATATTGGATTCATAGATTACGAAAAGGCATTTGATAGTTTAGACAGAAGAATGCTTTGGAAGTTGCTGAGTCATTACGGAATCCCCATAAAGTTTATTAACCTGATAAAAACAATGTATGAAGGAACAAAATGTAGTGTGGTGCATGAAGGACAGCTTACAGAAGCATTTGAAATAAGAACAGGAGTAAGGCAAGGATGCCTCCTGTCTCCATTTCTCTTTCTACTGGCCATAGATTGGATTATGAAAATAACTCAAAACAACAGAAATGGGATCCAGTGGTCACTGACCAAACAACTTGATGATTTAGACTTTGCTGATGTCATAGCTCTCCTATCACACAGCCATCAACAGATGCAGGATAAAATGAGTATATTAGATGAGAGATCACAACAGCTAGGACTAAAGATTAATAGAGATAAGACCAATATTATGAGAATTAATGCAGTTGGCAATAACCATATAAAACTAGGAGAAATACCTCTACTAGACGTACAATCCTATATATATCTGGGCAGTAATATAGATAAAGAGGGAGGAACAGAAAATGATACCAAAATAAGGATATCAAAAGTAAGAGGAGCTTTCATTGCACTGGGAAACATATGGAAATCCAAAGAAATTAGGCTAAATACAAAAATAAAAATTTTCAACTCAAATGTTAAGTCGGTCCTATTATATGGCTGTGAAACATGGAGAATGACAAAATTGACAATCACGAAAGTACAGACTTTCATTAATGGATGCTTGCGCAGAATAAAGGGATGGAAATGGCAGGACAAAGTCACTAACGTGGAATTATGGAAATGTACCGGTCAAATACCAGTGGATAAAGAGATACAGCGAAGACGATGGCGATGGATAGGACACACACTACGGAAGCCAACTGAGAGTATTACACAACAGGCCCTGTTTTGGAATCCCCAGGGGAAAAGACAAAGAGGAAGACCAAGGAATTCTTGGAGAAGACAGATAGAAGCAGAGATGAAGATGATGGGGAAGACATGGAATGATCTTAAAAGAATGGCAAAAAACAGAACGACTTGGAAAGTGTTTGTTGAAGACCTATGCTCCACCAGGAGCTAAAAGGTAAAAGAAGAAGAAAGAGAAAAGATACCAGACAGCTTAAGAGAATGGCTTAGCAGAAGGTCAACATCAGACATGATAAATAACTGTCGAGATCGAAAGTTTTAGAGAGACATGGTCACCTACGCCAGCAGGCATGATACTTGATGATGATAAAAGAGCGCTATCCAAAGATCTTAATTCTTCTTCTTTCCTTCCTCATCTGCTTTTCAGCGTCGAGGGGAGATATAATTTGCGGTCTTTTGCTCTTCTGTTCGCCTCTGCTGCTGTTATGTTTCCTAGTGCTTCTAATATTCCATCGACCCATCTTTTTCGTGGTTGACCCTTGGGTCTGGTGTTCTCACAACGTTTGTTGAATGCTCGTTGTGCTGAGTTTTGATCGTTCTGCCTTGTCACGTGGCCAAACCATTTTATCTGTTGTTTCCTTATATATTCTATGGCGGGGGCTATTCCTAGCTTTTTTCTCAGTTCTTCATTTCTGATCTTATCTCTCACACTGTTTCCTGTCATTCGTCTAACACATTTCATCTCTGTAGAGATTATTTTTCTTATTGTTCTTGCATCTAGGATCCAGGTCTGGCATTGGTAGCACAATGTTGGGATGAAGATTGTATTGTTGCTACTTTAATCTCCATCTTCTGAGTATTTATCTGATCTTAATTTGTTTAAAAATGGAATAATCTTTAATCTCAGATAAACCAGGTTACCTGTGAACTATCACATGTCTCATACTACTATTGTGTTGATTGATGTTGAATTATTGTTATAATTCTGATTATATGATAAAACACGAGCATACCTGAAGATAAGTGCAGATAAAGAGCATCCATTGCACCACGTGCTCAACACAGGGAAAGGTGCCAGGCTAAAAAGAGGCAAATCATGGGTGGGCCGAGCAGAAGATGTCATCAAACAGGTCTGTGGTCTTACCAATATCAGCGTTGGTGAGGAGTGGATACTGGTGCCTACGTCATTCAAGGGGACTTTCTCGTGTATTGTCACACTCGACAGGAAAAGTAGGGAACAGAACCCGGTCGTGGTTAATGCTGAGGTCAATGGTCTCATCTGCGATAACACCGATGAGAAAGATGCAGTCATCTATACAGACGGATCTGTAAGACGACACCAAAGAAGTGCATGGGCATTTACAGCACGCTCGGCAGGCAGAATAGTCAAAGAAGACAGTGGTGCATACGTCATGACCACGAGTAGCATGACAATGGAGGTGATGGCAGTGACCAAGGCATTCAAATGGTTAGAGTCACAAGACTACACCCACGCATGTATACTGAGTGATTCGTTGAGCATGATTAAACAAAGTGGAGGCGGGCTCCGTACGCATGCAATGGGTAGAGTCGTTGCAGAAGTCCAAAATACGTAAGGTCACCTTTATCTATGTCCCTGGACATGCGGGAGTACGGGGAAATGAAAGAGCGGACAGGTTGGCTAGCTGCGCTGTCGTTGAGGACGGGCAACCAATGGATCGGGCGGACATCATTAATGCCCTCCGAGATGTGGGAAGAGCACAGGACTTCGACAAACACAGATCCACGTCACTTCTTCGGATGATGGAAATGGGAGTTAAGATGGGCACAGCCAGAAATGAGAAACTTAGTGGCTGTGTAAGAGGACTTCTCAACCAACACAGAACTGGAGTCGTCAGTCGCTGGACACTGAGGGAATTGCTGAGGAGGGGGATCTGAGCACCTATGGACATGTTCGGAGTGCAATGATGATGACCCACAAATAACTCAATAACTCAATAATTCAATATAATTCTGATGTTGATGGTGATGGTAATGCAAACGCTCCGACAATGAAAGTAATAAAAGTGCTAATAATGAAATTGAGGTAATTTTGATGTTGATAATCGGATAAGAAAACTGATGGTTAAAGTGGTTGTGTTGTTGATGGATGGTTATAGGGATATGAATTCAGTCAGTGTTATTTTGTTATTTGTGATAGTTCGTATATTTGAAACGCTGTTCTTGTTTAATGCTGATAGTTATATTGTTCGCAATAATGATCGTTATATTGACAATAACGATAAAAATCGTGTTGTTCTTATTGTTGACAATATGTGTTCCTAACAATAATTTTCATTTTTGTTGTTGCAGTTGTATTAATGATATGGTTTGTAATGATGAAAGTGAAGTTGTATGTAATGATAATCATAAAGTTGTATGTAATGATCATAATTATGTTATTCATTCTAACATTGTGCTGCCAATACCAGATATAGACCCTAGACTAAAGAACAATGAGGGAAAAATAACATCTACCGAAATGAAATGTGTTAGACACATGGCAGGAAACAGCTTGATAGATAAGGTCAGAAATGAAGAATTGATAAAAAAAAAGCTAAGAATAATTATCCCGTTCCCTTCCCTCCTCCCCCCCCCCCCAAAAAAAAAAAAATCATCATAATCATCATTATGTGCCATACCGGTTGAAGTAGGCGATCATCTCCTTCCATAATCTTCTGTCCACCGTACATCGTATCAGTTCTGTTGTTGACTGTTTTCCATGCCATGACACCAAGCTATCCAGTATTTTCTCTCTTTGTCGTCCGCGATCTCTTTCCCTGTATTTTGCCAGTTGTAACCAAGTATTCCAACTTTCCTCTTCTCATGATATGCCCGAAAAATGATGATTGTTATGTCCCTCCCTCCCTAAGAATACATAAAAAAAAACAACAGATAAAATGGTTTGCCATGTGATAAGCCAGAAGGATCAAAACACAACACAACGAGCCATCAATAAACGCTGCGTGAACACTAGACATAAGGGCTGACTACAAAAGGGGTGACCAGATGGAATATTAGAAACACTAGGAAACACAACAACAGGAGAGGCCAATAGAAGAGCAAGATACCGCAAACTACATCTCCCCCTCGACGCTGAAAGGTAGACGAGGAAGGAAAGAAGAAAAAGAATGATGTTGTTTTTGGATGATTATTGTAAAATATCAGATGATGTAGGTTGATTTCATGGAAGAATGTAATGTTGATTTTCCACAGATGTATAATACGATGTTAATGGTTTAGTTACAGTGATCTTTAAGATGATGATTTTGACTGAGGTTGAAATGTAGCGATGTAGTTGTGTTATTGTCTTTCTTTCTTTCTTTCGTTCTTTCTTCTTTCTTTCTTTCTTTCTTTCTTTCTTTCACTTCCTCTGTATCTGTTCGGTGTCAAGAGATATACAAAGTTCTGGTTCTCTCCCTTTTAGCGGTTTCACTCATTATCAATTGATGTTGTTTAGTGCGTCATTGATGTTTGTCCATCTTACTCTTGGTCTGCCTTTTGCTCTTCTTTCTTCTCCTCTTTTAATACATGCTTTATATGTACGAAATCACATGGAATTCTTTCTAGATGGACAAACCAGTTTATTTGTTGTTTCTGTTTGTAACTTAGGATTAGCTCAATGTCTACTCTTTCTCTTATAATGTCATTTCTGATTCTGTCTTTTCTGGTTACTCCAAGCGCTTTTCTCAGACATTGCATCACTGTGGTAACAAGCTTTCTTTTGTGCTTGGTCGTAAGTGACCATGTTTAGCATTGGTAGCACAATATGGGAATGAATATATTCTGCATAAGATGTTTCTTGATGGTAATAGGTATTGCTTTGTGTTGAGGGCATAGGTGATATATGTTCCAATATTTGGGTTGCCATATTGCATCGTATATCTATTTCTTTGCGATTTTACCAACGGATTTATTATACCCTTTCCAAAATGTATCCATCCACACAACACACTGTCACAACATACACTCGCCATATTAATTTATAGAATCTGACCTCGCCATGTCCTCAGCACCTGCTACTGGTACTGGGTCGTCCAACCTTGGCCTTATTATCGGGCTGTCTGTGGGAGGGGGCGTGGCTGTCATCATCATCATCGTTGTTGTCGTCATCCTCGTCAGGAGGAAGAGGACGAGCGGCTCTGGCCAAACAGAGTAAGTCGGGATATGTGTGTGTATGTGTGTGTGTATGAGTAAACAATGTTCATGTGTGTGTGTGTGTATTTGTGAATGAATATCTGTGTATGACTTTTAACAAGCGAACTGCCACACACACACACACATCACACACACACGTGAGCACACACATCACACACATCACACACACACGTAAACACACACATCACACACATACATGAGCCCACATCACACACACACAAACACGTAAGCACACACATCACACACACACATGAGCCCACATCACACACACACACATCACACACACGCGTGAGCACACACATCACACACACATGAGCACACACATCACACACATATAAGTACACACCCGCATCACACACATATAAGCACACACATACGCACGCAAACATATAAGCGCACACTCACATAAGTACACACACATCTAATTCATAAGCACACACATACAACACACACACATAACCACACACACACATCAAACACATAGGCACACACACATCACACACATAAGCACACACATCACAAACACATAAGCACACATATCACACACATAAGCACATAAGCACATACACACATAAGCACACACAAACCAAAGCCACCCATGTCTCTCAACCCTGCCCACTGAGTGAGGTCATCCCATTACCCACCAACATAGAAAGCCGAACGGCTGAAAGGATTTTACCGAAAGCACACCAAGCTTGTGACGTCTTCACCTACGTTAGCTATAGACGACAGACGTCATTTTACCCACAACCGCCACTGCTCGCAATAATGAAAACGTCATAACATGCGGCTGGCTCCCCCTCAGAAGGCAGACAGACATTCAGGATAGGTGGCTATGATCATAAAAAACTTTCAAGGTTTTAAGCATTTCGGACATGGAAAAATGACGTGTGTAAAATGACGTCAGCCGTTTATAGATTGCATAGCTCATGACGTCACACGCATTGGGGTGATTTCGGGGAAACCTTCCCATCGGGCAGGCTTGAGTGATTTAGATGACAATGACACAAACCATCGCGAATAAATGCATGGTCATACTGTATTGTTATAGTTGTAATTGTGACGTGTGTTGTTATAGTTGTAATTGTGACGTGTGTTGTTATAGTTGTAATTGTGACGTGTGTTGTTATAGTTGTAATTGTGACGTGTGTTGTTATAGTTGTAATTGTGACGTGTGTTGTTATAGTTGTAATTGTGACGTGTGTTGTTATAGTTGTAATTGTGACGTGTGTAGTTATAGTTGTAATTGTGACGTGTGTTGTTATAGTTGTAATTGTGACGTGTGTTGTTATAGTTGTAATTGTGACGTGTGTTGTCATAGTTGTAATTGTGACGTGTGTTGTCATAGTTGTAATTGTGACGTGTGTTGTCATAGTTGTAATTGTGACGTGTGTTGTTATAGTTGTAATTGTAACGAGTGTTGTCATAGTTGTAATTGTGACGTGTGTTGTCATAGTTGTAATTGTGACGTGTGTTGTCATAGTTGTAATTGTGACGTGTGTTGTCATAGTTGTAATTGTAACGTGTGTTGTTATAGTTGTAATTGTGACGTGTGTTGTCATAGATGTAATTGTGACGTGTGTTGTTATAGTTGTAATTGTGACGTGTGTTGTTATAGTTGTAATTGTGACGTGTTTTGTCATAGTTGTAATTGTGACGTGTGTTGTCATAGTTGTAATTGTGACGTGTGTTGTCATAGATGTAATTGTGACGTGTGTTGTCACAGTCGTAATTGTGACCTGTGGTGTGACAGTTGTAATTATGACCTGTGGTTTCATAGTTGTAATTGTTGCTTACTTTGCCATAGCTGCATTTGTGACCTTTAATGCCATAGATGTAATTGTAACCTATGTTATCGTGAACCGTAGAGTCATAGTTGTAATTGTGACCTATGTTGTTATAGTTGTAATTGTGACCTGTGTTGTTATAGTTGTAATTGTGACCTTTGCTGTCATAGTTGCATTTATGATCTATGGTGTTATAATTGTAATTGTAACATATTTTGGTACAAATCTATGTCAATAAAAGTGGGAAAGAAAGTTCATCGGTGCTAATTAGAACCAATTCTGACCTATGGAAGCGAATCATGGACAGTAGACAAACACATGAAAAGACGAGGCCACATAGATGGGATTTCTTAGAAGAATGTTGAAAGTTCTCTGGACAGCTAAAAAGACCAATGAGGAAGTTCTCAAAGAGTCAAACACAAAAAGGGAACTCATAAAAAATAAACATCAGAAAGAAACAATCAACATTTTTCGAGTACATCATGAGAAGAGGAAAGTTGGAATACGTGGTTACAACTGGCAAAATAAAAGGAAAGAGAGATCGCGGACGACAAAGAGAGAAAATACTGAATAGCTTGGTGTCATGGCATGGAAAACAGTCAACAACAGAACTGATACGATGCACTGCAGATAGAAGATTGTGGAGGGACATGATCGCCTACACCAACCGATATGGCACTTGGTGATGATTGTGGTACTAATCGTGACCTGTATTTCATGCCGCGATAGCTCAGTAGTTAGTGAACTGGACTACAAAGGACAAGAGGTAGGGTTCGATCCCAACCGACGGCTTCCGGGTTCACCCAGCCTTAAATTGGTACCGGATTTTTTTCTGGGAAAGTAATACGGGCGTAATACCGACCACATTACCCCAAAAATCATGTACTGAAGGTCTGTAAAAGTTATGGTCACTAACACCCTATAGTGACACTGTGACCTTCCAAGCGTGTCGTAAGAGGCGACTAAGTAAGTTGATCGATGGCTTGACAAGCTGTCATTGTAAAAAGTATTGTTATGGAAACAGAGCCATAGATTTTGGAAGCAGTGATCTCTGCAATATGTGCCATTTTGGCACGCAAGGTTTCTGTTTTTAAAATTGTGGTTCTGCCCTATGTGCCGTCTTCGGCTCGAAAGGACAATAGATAGATAGAACAGCATATTCCCTATACCCCACTTGGCGTGTCGGGGGTACTTCACATTTTTTATTTCCCAGTTGTTATTGTAAGATACTCTGTTATCGTGGTCATTGTGTCTTATGTTACTCTTACTTATAATTGGGACCTGTGCGTTTTTGTTAAATGTTTATTTATGCTGTCTTAGCTGTGTAATCAAACCATATTGTCCTGACACTATGTGTAAATATAAATGTGTTTTTAACGTTGCTATATATATATATATATATATATATATATATATATATATATATATATATGTCCGTGTTTCTTAATTAAATTTTGTTTATGTCTTACATAGAAAGAGGGAGGAAGGGAGGAAGGTGAGGAGACAAGACCACCCAAACTTTGCCGAAACAGAAGAGAGAGGTGATCAGGGACCCAGCAGCGTCTGAGGCCATGTTGTCTCGTGTTGAGGAAAGAAGGTATGCCCTCGCTTTAGCCTCGGTATTAGTTAGAGATGATCAAATCTGGCAATGAACTGCTTTTTCTTTAACTAAATGTGAAGTGAATTTTTGTTTTGTTTTGTTATATTTTTGTGAGAACACTGCCCAATACAATAAAATAGATAATGAAATACGCAAAATGAGCAAAAAGGCAAAAGAAGACTGGCTCAGCCAAAAATGTCTAGAAATAGAAACTATGGAAAGCAAACAAGACTTAAGAGGAATGCACACAGAAATAAAGAGAATGACTAATAAAAATAAAAAAGCCACAGAAGGTGGATGCATTGCAGACAAAAAAGGAAAAATGCTAACAGACAATAAAGATATTATAGATAGATGGCAGGAATATATAACATAACTATTTCATGATCTAAGGGACAAGAAACCAGTTATAAAATGAACATCGGGCTATAAAATCTTAAAATATGAGGTGGAAAAAGCTATAAAAACAATGAAAAAGAGAAAAGCAGCTGGACCTGACAGCATACAGATAGAGATGATACAGGCACTAGAAGATTTTGGCGTTAAAGTGATTACAGACATATGCAACGACATATACCACACAGGATACATACCAACATAACATACAAATGAACTAAAAACATCAACTTTCATTGCATTGCCTAAAAAGAATGGTGCAGTTGAATGCAGTGACTTTAGAACAATAAGCCTAATGAGCCATGTTACAAAAATCTTTTGGATTTTGTAGCAATTTGGATTTAGGAAAAATAGTGGGACAAATGAAGCCATATTCTGCATGAGAACATTAATCGAAAAGTACACAGAAGTAAACAAAGCAATATATGCCTGCTTCATAGACTACACCAAAGCTTTTGATAGAATACACCACAAACAACTTATAGAATGCCTAAAAGAGATACAAGTAGATGACATGGACATACGACTAATATGTAATATATACTGCGGGCAAACAGCAATAATAAAATATAACAAAGAGAACTCTACACCCATTGATATAAAATGAGGAGTAAGACAGGGATGCATCCTATCACCAAGATTGTTCAATCTATACACTGAGCAAATCTTTAAAAACATCATTGAGATGCCAGTCCTACAAATTAATGGAAATATAATCAATAACCTAAGATATGCTGATGATACTGTACTACTAGCAGAAAATTCTAATGATCTACAACAATTACTTAATGAAATAAACATAAGCAAAAAATATGGACTAGATATGAATATCAAAAAGACTAAAACTATGATCATAAACAAAGGAAATACTCAAAACCCACAAATGAATATAAAAATTGAAGGAATAGGTCTGGAGACAGTTCAGAACTACAACTACCTTGGACATACTATAACCAGTGATAGAAAATGTACAATTGAAATAAACAAAAATATAGGAATGGCAAAAAGTAATTTTAATGTCATGAAGAACATACTAACATCAAAACAAATAACACCAGGGCTAAACTAAGAATAGCAAAATGTTAAATCTTCTCAATATTCCTATATGGTGCAGAAACATGGACATTAGACAAGAAAACAGAACAGAGAATTGAAGCCTTTGAAATGTGGATATATAGAAGAATAGGTAGAATTGGATGGAAGGAAAAGAAAACAAACGACGAAGTCTTAAAACAACTAAAAATGAAAAGAGAACTACTAAACACAATTAAAACAAGACAAATGCGATTTTTGGGCCATGTTAAAAGACACAACAGCCTACTAAAAGTAATCCTGGAGGGGAAAATACAAGGTAAAAGAGGCAGAGGCAGACCAAGACTAGCATGGACGAGTAACATCAAAAGATGAACAAATCAGCCTATGACAACCTGCACCATCAAAGCAAGAGACAAAGCAGAATGGCGCTCCATGGTAGCCAACCTTCGTTGTGGGGACGGCACTCGATGATGATGATGATGATGATGATTATTGTGAAGGGACAAATAATTATAAATAAATATAGTTTTGAGAAAGGGCAAATAATTATAAATGACTATTATTGTGAAAGAAAACTTTCCGAGGCTTTAGATCAACGAATCATTTCAGGGGAAGATACTTTACAGCACTCGGAAAAAAATATAGAAGTTACCGAACCCATTGGAAATTACTGTTCGTGTTGTTTCGTCCTATAACGCATGCGGAGACGGCACTTAATGATGATAACTACGGAAACGTTGGATTAGATGGAATACTAGAATAGTTCAGTTTGTGAGCAAGACGAGTGTGAAGGATTTACCTTTTAGATTGTTTCTAAATTTTAAGGACGTGCATGATTTTAACAAAAAAGTTTTTTCATGCTGGATAAAGACATCGTGGTCGAAACGTCGGTTTCTTCTTTAGTCCTGTTCGCAAAGTTGAAGCGTGCTAGTTTTTAATCTTTTATTGCGTCATGAGAAATGGGCATAGTGTATAGTGGATATATCTGGAAAGTGGGCACAATGGAGATCGAGAGTCAAGTCATAGGCAATGTCACAGAAGTCGTGCAGCAGTTGAGACAAATAACAACTTGAGTCTCACACACGGAAACTGTTTCCTCAGATAACTTTATTTTAGATGTGCATGGGAGATAGAGGGGAGCCGCGATAGCTCAGTGGTTAGTGAACTGGACTACCACGGAAAAAGGGTAGGGTTCGATCCCAACCGACGGCTTCCGGTTCACCCAGCCTTAAATGGGTACCGGATTTTTTTCTGGGAAAGTAAAGCAGCACGGGCGTAATACTGACCACATTAACCCAAAAAATTATGGGCTGAAGGTCTGTAAAATATAGGGTCACTAACGCCATATTTCCCTATACGCCAGTTGGCGTGACGGGGGTACTTTATTTTTTTTATGGGAGATAGAGAAGCAGAGAGAAGTGTATGAGAGAGAATGGAGAATTTAAGGAAAAGAGAAGCAGAGAGAAGTGTATGAGAGAGAATGGAAAATTTAAGGAAAAGAGAAGCAAAGAAAAGTGTATGAGAGAGAGAGAGAATGGGGAATTTAAGGAAAAGAGAAGCAGAGAGAAGTGTATGAGAGAGAATGGAAAAGTTAAGGAGAAAGAGAAGTGGAGATAATGTATGAGAGAGAATCTAGAATTTAAGGAAAAAGAGAAGGAGAGAGAATGGAGAATTTAAGGAGAAAGGGAGAGAAGTGTATGAAATAGAATGGAGAATTTAAGGAGAAAAGAAGCGGAGAATAATATATGAGGGGAATGGAAAAAGTTAAGATGAAAGAGAGGCAGAGAGAATTGTATGAGAGAGAATATATCAGTTAAAAGAAAGTGAGAGATGAGTATATGAGAGAGAATGAGAGAGACAAAGTGGTAAAAATATAAAAGGACACATAATTTGACATAAGTTAGTGAGAGTGAGAGAGAGAGAGAGAGAGAGATAGAGAGAGAGAGGATATTCAGAGAGAAGTAGACACACAATGCGAATGAGACAGATTGAGTGTAATCGATTGGAAAACCAGAGAGATACAGTGAAAGGGAAGAGAATAAGGATTGAGGATGGATGATGGATGGATGGATGGATGGATGGATGGATGGATGGATGGATGGATGGATAGACACCGACCTAATGCCCAATGCTTCGTTATGTTCAGTCCTGTATACAAGCCAAGTGCTGAGCCAGTGCGCATGTCCGATTTACACGGAAGCAACGTGTAGACCAGGCCCAGAATTCTGTTTAACCTGTTGTCTTCAATGGCAGCATCATTTGTTGATTGATTGCGCATATTTGCTTATCGTGGTCCTTACATTCTAAATGTATCTTTTAGACAGACTCATCTGGCCGTCTGAAGATGTTCTTTAGTATCCGGACACAGCCCAACTAGAAATTTCATTTTGGATGTGTGTGAATGTGAACATTTTATTTGTGGGTCTATTTGCTAGTGTGAATGCGTGTGTGTTTAGGTCTTCGTCCTCATTTAGAGCTCATCTGAGAGAATGGTTGTTAACCATTGTGGTATTTACTTTAACCATTGTGGTATTTACTTTAACCATTGTGGTATTCACTTAACCATTGTGGTATTCACTTTAACCATTGTGGTATTACTTTAACCATTGTGGTATTCACTTTAACCATTGTGGTATTTACTTTAACCATTGTGGTATTTACTGTGTCTAATGGACGAAGGGCTTACATCTCGGGACCCAACAACGTGGAATCCTCTTGTTAGTTTTAACTATGATGAAACATGCTAGAATCTATTGTTAACAATCATGGACATCAGCGTGTGAAACACGATGAATGAAAGGACAGAATATCAGTGAATTGTCACATTTCTTGGTTGTGATCCTGTGTAGAAAATAGAGCGTAATTTACGAGCTTAGCGACATAAATCAAAGTGATCTCCCCTGGTTGTAGAGAAAAGAGAAACAACGCGAGGGTAATATCCTATATTTCCTAACCCGAACGCTAACCCAAACCCAAACCCAAACCCTAACCCTAGCCTTAGCCTTAGCCCTAGCCCTAACCACAAATGAAATAAAGTGCGTTTGGGATGGGCAGATAATTTGTAGTATTTAAGATGTACTTTAGTTATGTTGTGACGGCAACTAAAGGGGCGTGAGGGGGGGGGGGGCCGGAAGGTTCACTTTAATTTATGTCGCTAAACTCGTAAATTACCGAATAAAGCTAGAAGTGTCACATTCCCGTTTATGACCGCGTATAAACAATAAAGTTGGAAATGTCAGGTTCTACACCATGCATGACTCTGTGTAAACAATAAAGTTGGAAATGTCACATTATGCAGGCATGACCCTGTGTTAAACAATAAAGTTGGAAATGTCACATTCTACAGGCATGATCCTGTGTAAACAATCAAGTTGGAAATGTCACATTCTGCAGGCATGACCCTGTGTAAACAATAACGTTGGAAATGTCACATTCTACAGGCATGAACCTGTGTAAATAATCAAGTTGGAAATGTCACATTCTGCAGGCATGATCCTGTGTAAACAATAAAGCTAGATGTGTATATTCCATAGATATCCCCCCTCCCCCCCCCCTTTTCCCCCTTTTCTCTCCCCTCCGAGTAAATAATAAATTTGAAAGTGTCAAATTCAACGGTAATGCATGCAATAAATCTGAAAGTATCACATTCCATACTAATGGGTAAATGAATGATTTTCTCTGAAAAATGTGATAATTTGTTGAATCATTTATAATATCACCACATTCTGTGTCAAAATAGAATGTCATTATTTATTTATTTATTTTTTTTTTTTTGGGGGGGGGGGAGGATCAGTATTTGGTGCTAATAACAGTGTTGACATCATTGTCGCGCGCGTGTGTGTGTGAGTGTTCATATCAACAATTACAAATACCCTGCTCACTGCTTGTACCCGCTTTTTGATCAATTATAATTTCTTTCTTACATTGTTGTACACATTCCTACTCAGCATTTATTCACAAAATAATTGTTTTTCAAAAGAAATAAAATTCATGGCTTTGTGTTTTGTTTTTCGCTAAAGCTGTCATGTTTGATATTTCTTGCTGTAGACTTCAGACAGACAAACTGTTTGTAATTGTTTGATATTTCTTGCTGTAGACTTCAGACAGACAAACTGTTTGTAATTGTTTGATATTTCTTGCTGTAGACTTCAGACAGACAAACTGTTTGTAATTGTTTGATATTTCTTGCTGTAGACTTCAGACAGACAAACTGTTTGTAATTGTTTGATATTTCTTGCTGTAGACTTCAGACAGACAAACTGTTTGTAATTGTTTGATATTTCTTGCTATAGACTTCAGACAGACAAATGTTTGTAATTGTTTGATATTTCTTGCAATAGACTTCAGACAGACAAACTGTTTGTAATTGTTTGATATTTCTTGCTGTAGACTTCAGACAGACAAACTGTTTGTAATTGTTTGATATTTCTTGCTGTAGACTTCAGACAGACAAACTGTTTGTAATTGTTTGATATTTCTTGCTGTAGACTTCAGACATACAAACTGTAATTGTTTGATATTTCTTACAATAGACTTCAGACAGACAATCTGTTTGTAATTGTTTGATATTTCTTGCTGTAGACTTCAGACAGACAAACTGTAATGTTTGATATTTCTTACAATAGACTTCAGACAGACAAACTGTTTGTAATTGTTTGATATTTCTTGCAATAGACTTCAGACAGACAAACTGTAATTGTTTGATATTTCTTACAATAGACTTCAGACAGACAAACTGTTTGTAATTGTTTGATATTTCTTGCTGTAGACTTCAGACAGACAAACTGTTTGTAATTGTTTGATATTTCTTACAATAGACTTCAGACAGACAAACTGTTTGTAATTGTTTGATATTTCTTGCTGTAGACTTCAGACAGACAAACTGTTGTAATTTTTTGATATTTCTTGCAATAGACTTCTGACAGACAAACTGTTTGTAATTGTTTGATATTTTTTGCTGTAGACTTCAGACAGACAAAC
Organism: Megaustenia siamemsis; assembly: GCA_032433765.1. Classification (NCBI taxonomy): domain Eukaryota; kingdom Metazoa; phylum Mollusca; class Gastropoda; order Stylommatophora; family Ariophantidae; genus Megaustenia; species Megaustenia siamemsis. Next base: position 15,174,147 of record JAVIAB010000001.1, read on the forward strand.
TGTTTGTAATTGTTTGATATTTTTTGCTGTAGACTTCAGACAGACAAACTGTTTGTAATTGTTTGATACTTATTACAATAGAAGTCATAGAGATGAGCTGTTCATAACAGTTTTGATATTTCTCACAGTAGACGTCAAACAGATGAACTGTTTGTAGATGATTGGAAAAATAAAGATCTATTTTTTTCGCTGGTCAACTTTCACTTCTGGCGAAGTCTTTAGAGTCTAGGAATTGAAATTTTCGTCTTAATCCATTTCCTCTGGCAGCCGTGTTCACAGGGGTTCCTCGCCACACAGGCAGAAAACTTCGACTTCGGTGGTTAGAAAAAAAAAAAAGTAAAGTACTCCCGTCACGCCAAGTGGCGTATAGGGGATATGGTGTTAGTGACCATACATTTTAGAGACTTTCGGAACATGATTTTTGGGGGTAATGTGGTCGGTATTACGCCCGTGCCGCTTTACTTTCCCAGAAAAAAAAATCCGATACCCATTAAAGGCTTCGTGCACCGGAAGCCGTCGATTGGGATCGAACCCTACCGCTTGTCCTTTCTAGTCCAGCTCACTAACAACCACTGAGTTATCGCGTGGCCCGACTTCGGAGGTACTCGAATTTTCTCGAATTCTGTCTGTTCGAATTTCTTCCGTCTATGAGTAATTGACGTCTCAAGCCGGGCCTAGTTGCTGAGACAGGGGTGTTTGCTGCAGAAAGAAATCACAGATAAAAATTCAAACCGGTACAGCCGGGATTTGAACTCACAACATGTCTGTCTCGAGACCGGCGTCTTGCCTCGAAACCAACCATTCCCAAGGCTGTAATTGATCATAGCTTTAACTATTATCAAGTGACTTGTTACATATATTTTGTTGTTGTCATAGGCTGACGTGAATCTTAGTCTTTGTCTTCCTTTGCCTTTTTACCTTGTATTTTCCCCTCCAAGATTACTTTTAGTAGGCTGTTGTGTCTTTAATATGCCCCAAAATTCTCATTTTTCTTCTTTTAATTGTATTTAGTATTTCTCTTTTCATTTTTAGTTGTTTTAAGTTTTTTAGTTTTTGTTGTTGTTTTATGCTAATCTTGAATATTGCACAGCATTTATAAAGATGTCCTGCGTCTAGTGCATTCCCCTTCATTACAAAAATTGATATTTTTTGGAAGTGGTTTCAGTTCCTGACACCATAGACAAAACAATGAAAAAGTTTAACTACAATAAATAGATAATGCTCGTAACAGAAAGATCAAATAATTTCAGAATGCAATATTCAATATTTAACAACAAAACTTGTTAATTTTTTTGATAGAACTCCGTCTAATCACAGTGAGTGAACAATAAAGAAATATGTGCATTTTATTTTAATGGAAATACATAAATAAGGAAATCAACTAAAGTACCAGTGACAAGCAACTGTGAATATTTGAAATGTTCTTTGAAAACAAAAAATGTAAGAGAATGCAATGCCGTCAACTTTCAATGTAAAGTCAGCATGATAAAGTCTTGTATAATCTGACTTGCAGTGTTTTAGATATTAGAACATGTATTTTATTAATAACGCTTTATGCCGGACAAACATCTTCTATTTCTCTCTCTATTTCTTTCTCTTTCTCTCTCTCTCTGTTTCTCTCTCTTTTTCTCTCTCTCTATTTCTCTCTTTTTCTCTCTCTCTCTTTCTCTCTCTCTGTTTCTCTCTCTGTTTCTCTCTCTCTATTTCTCTCTCTTTTCTCTCTCTCTTTCTCTCTCTCTTTTTCTCTCTCTTTCTCTCTCTATTTTCTCTCTTTCTCTCTATTTCTCTCTCAATTTCTCTCTCTTTTTCTCTCTATTCTCTCGCTATTTCTCTCTCTTTCTCTCTCTTTTCTCTCTCTCTCTTTCTATCTCTTTCTTTCTCTTTTCTATCTCTCTCTATATTTTTCTCTCTATTTCTCTCTTTTTCTTTCTCTCCTCTATCTCTATTTCTCTCTATTTCTCTCTCTCTCTCTTCTCTCTCTCGCTCTCTCTTCTCTCTCTTTATTTCTCTCTCTTTATTTCTCTCTCTATTTCTCTCTATTTCTCTCTCTTTTTCTCTCTCTATTTCTCTCTCTTTCTCTCTCTATTTCTCTCTCTCTTTCTCTCTCTATTTCTCTCTCTTTCTCTCTCTCTCTCTATTTCTCTCTCTCGCCCTCTATTTCTCTCTCTATTTCTCTGTCTTTCTTTCTCTCTCTCTCTCTTTATGAAAAAGTTGTGAACGTAACCTAAGAACATAGGAGAACAAAATAAGGAAACGTAGAGAAGATAACACCAGAGAGAGAGAGTGAGAGAGAAGAAGAGAATTATATGTGAGTGAACGACAAAGACAAGTATATCATTATCTGGGAATGGTTGGTCTCGAGACCTGACTCCGGCCTCGAGACAGAGAGGTTGTGGGTGCAAAACCCGGCTACACCGTTGGGATTTTTATTTATGATTTCTCTCTACGGCAACCACTCCTGGTCTCAGCAGCGAGGCCCGGCTTGAAACGTTAATTACTCATCGACGGAAAAAATATAAGTACCTCCGAAATCGGAGCTATCTGCCTGTGCGGTGAGGGACGCCTGTGCACACGGCTACTAGGGAAAAAATGGATTAACCCGCAAAATTCAGTTCCTAGTCTCTAGGGACTTCGTCAGAGGTAAAATCTGGTGAACGAAAAAAAGAGCCTGGTGTCGTTTAGATTAGCACAGAAGCCTGACGACCTGAAGATTCGGCTACCATATACCATTTAAGGCACTCCTTTCCCGGACCTAAAAGACTCTCGGGATCCTCCATTCCTTGGGAATGAGAGATACTCCCTGGGAAGGAAAGGCAGCGAGAGAACTGTCACTCCCACCTGTTGAACCTGTGGATTACTGCAATGACGTCATCGACACTTCTTTTATACCGGCATTTCTATGGCACTACCTTTACCACTATCAAGAACTGATTTCCCATTTCAGTGGAGATTCCTGGTAACAGTTTCCATTAAAACAGACTGGCTGACCTGGATTACAATAGCTCCCGCAGCGGTGGAGGCCTGTAGCTATCCAGGAAGACTGGTGGGAGCGAAGCAAGCAGCCGGTCTCGACACAGAGAGGTTGGGAGTTCAAATCCCGGCAGTATTAGTTAGGATTTTTATGTATGATTTCTCTCTGCGGCAACCACCCCTGGTCTCAGTAGTGAGGCCCGACTGGACACATCAATTACTTATCGACGGGAAAAATATGAGTATATCCGAAGACGGAGCTATTTGCCTGTGCGGCGAGGGACCCTGTACACACGACTGGCAGGGAAAAAAAACAGATTAACACGCAAAATTCATTTCATAGTCTCTTAGGACTTTGCAAGAGGCTAAAACTGACAAACTCAAGAAAGTATAGAAGACCCAGTTTTATTGTACCTCTAGGATGTCCAATGCAGTGGTGAGAAACTGTTTAGAAAATTTAGTATTGCTCAGCCCGGCAGACTGGACATGCTACAACCTTTTAAGCAGAACTCGACAAATAAAAAAAAAAGCAGTTGACTTCCGTCACCTGAACAATGTGGCACACGAAGACTGTGTGGCCTACAGGTAAGACTTTGACTTCTGAACAAGAAAGTCCGGGATTTGAATCTAGCCGCAGGCTGTGGCATTCTATTTTCTTCGAATCCTGTTTTCTTCTTAGCTCTACCCTTCCCTGGGTAGTGAGATCCGATGTCGAACCCCCCTCCGCCTCTCCTCATAAAACGGCGAAAAACAGAAGGTCCCATGTGTATTCTGCGAACGTTAAAGAACACTTGAGAGTTGAAAAAAAATACTTTTGCAAAAAATGACCACTGTTCGGTCAAAATTGATAGCAAAAATAAATCCATCCAAAAGATTTAAACTCTCAGCAATTAAAATAAGAAAAGCTCTGAAGTCGGAGACTATCTGTCTGTATGGCGAGGGGCACATGGGCACACGGCTAACGGTGTAAAAATAAATAGAAAAAAAGTGAAATTAAGACAAAATTCAGTCCCTTGGGACTTCGCTACAGAGAAACGCTGTGGCGTCCACACAAATAAATAAATGTGCTTTTTCCTTCATCATCATCATCGAGTGCCGTCTCCGCAACGAAGGTTGGCTACCATGGAGCGCCATTCTGCTCTGTCTCTTGCTTTGATGGTGCAGGTTATCATAGGCTGATTTGTCCATCTTTTGATGTTACGCGTCCATGTTAGTCTTGGTCTGCCTCTGCCTCTTTTACCTTGTATTTTCCCCTCCAGGATTACTTTTAGTAGGCTGTTGTGTTTTTAACATGCCCTAAAAATCGCATTTGTCTTGTTTGAATTGTACTTAGTAGTTCTCTTTCATTTTTAGTTGTTTTAAGACTTCATCGTTTGTTTTCTTTTCCTTCCATCCAATTCTACCTATCCTTCTATATATATATCCACATTTCAAAGGCTTCAATTCTCTATTCTGTTTTCTTGTCTAATGTCCATGTTTCTGCACCATATAGGAATATTGAGAAGATGTACATTTTGCTATTCTTAGTTTTAGCCTTAGTGTTATTTATTTTAATGTTAGTATGTTCTTCATGACATTAAAACTACTTTTTGCCATTCCTATTCTTTTGTTAATTTCAATTGTACATTTTCCATCACTGGTTATAGTAGTTTTTTTCTTTAAAAAAAAAAAATTATCTTTTATTTTTGGATGACAATTTTGTCTAATATAACCTGAAATATCTAGTCTGGGTTGAACTGATCGTGCCTCGCCAAGAAGTTGACAAAACCACAAAGACAACAACAGAAATAATTAAATAAAAAAAATATACCAGATGGGTCTAAGCGCTGACTATTCGTGTCGAAAACGCGGATAAGTCAAAATGAATTTGTTAACCCCCTTTTCGTGTGAATCGATCATGTAGGCGTCCCCTGAATTACATTGAAGCTTCCGTTTAAAGGAAGTTTCCATCTCAGATACTTCAGCTCATGTCGTCTCTGATGTTTAAGTCGATACCAAATCTTCCGGTTGTTGTTCAATGAAAAATCCTGACAGTTATTTTTAATAAAAACCACTGCTACCGTGTGGATACAGGTGCCTTCATGGCGTGGGGAGAAAAGAATAGAGCCAATTTTACTGCCGTCTATTTTAGCAGGTATATTTTAATTATATTCCTTCCTTCCTTCCTTCCTTCCTTCCTTCCTTCTTCCTTCCTTCCTTCCTTCCTTCCTTCCTTCCTTCCTTCCTTCCTTCCTTCCTTCCTTCCTTCCTTCCTTCCTTCCTTCCTTCCTTCCTTCCTTTCTTCCTTCCTTCCGTCCTTCCTCCCTTCATTCCTTACACTAACATCATATTCCCTATATGCCACTTGGCGTGCCGGGTCTCTTTACTTTTTTTTTTACGACAGTTACCATACTAAAAACTGTACCACACACTCAGGTCCTGCTAACATAATAAAAACGGTACCTCACACTCAGGTCCTGCTAAAATAATAAAAACGGTACCACACACTCAGGTCCTGCTAACATAATAAAAAAACTGTACCACACACTCATGTCCAGCTAACATAATAAAAAAAAACTGTACCACACACTCATGTCAAGCTAACATAATAAAAACTGTACCACACACTCATGTCCAGCTAACATAATAAAAAACTGTACCACACTCTCGTGTCCAGCTAACATAATAACAACTGTACCACACACTCATGTCCAGCTAACATAATGAAAAAAACTGTACCACACACTCATGTCTAGCTAACATAATTAAAAAAACTGTACCACAATCTCAAGTCCAGCTAACATAATAAAAAACTGTACCACACACTCATGTCCCGCTAACATAATAAAAACTGTACCACACACTCATGTCCAGCTAACATAATAAAAACTGTACCACAAACTCATGTCCAGCTACAATAATAAAAAAAAACTGTACCACACTCTCAAGTCCAGCTAACATAATAAAAAACTGTACCACACACTCATGTCCCGCTAACATAATAAAAACTGTACCACACACTCATGTCCAGCTACATAATAAAAACTGTACCACACACTTATGTCCAGCTAACATAATAAAAAAAATGTACCACACTCTCATGTCCAGCTAACATAATAAAAACTGTACCACACACTCATGTCCAGCTAACTTAATAAAAAAACTGTACCACAGTCCAGCTTACATAATAAAAAGAAACTGTACCAACACATCATGTACAGCTAACATAATAAAAAAAACTGTACCACACACTCATGTCCAGCTAAAATAATATAAAAAACTGTACCACACACTCATGTCCAGCTAACATAATAAAAAAAAAAACTGTACCACACACTCATGTCCAGCTAACATTATAAAAAAAACTGTACCACACACTCAAGTCCAGCTAACATAATAAAAAAAATGTACCACACACTCATGTCCAGCTAACATAATAAAAAACTGTACCACACTCTCATGTCCAGCTAACATAATAAAAACTGTACCACACTCTCATGTCCATCTAACATTATAAAAAAAAACTGTACCACACTCTCAAGTCCAGCTAACATAATAAAAAACTGTACCACACACTCATGTCCAGCTAACATATAAAAAAAAACTGTACCACACTCTCAAGTCCAGCTAACATAATAAAAAACTGTACCACACTCATGTCCAGCTAACATAAAAAAACTGTACCACACACTCATGTCCAGCTAACATAATAAAAACTGTACCACACACTTATGTCCAGCTAACATAATAAAAACTGTACCACACACTCATGTCCAGCTAACATAATAAAAACTGTACCACACACTCATGTCCAGCTAACATAATAAAACTGTACCACACACTCATGTCCAGCTAACATAATAACAACTGTACCACACATCATGTCCAGCTAACATAATAAAATCGTTATCACACACTCAGAATCAGCTAAAACAAAAAAAAAACTTTACCACACTCTCATACCTAGTTAACATAATAAAACCCATACCACACGACCAGGTTCAGCTAATACATGTATAAAAAAAAAAACTGCTTCAAGAAAACCACACGTTAAATTACTAACTGATGATTCAAGCTGGCTAAATAAAAACAGTAGCCACTGCAACAGTTAAACAAGTAAAAAAAAACAAACAAACAAACAGGCTATTCTCTTAAGATGGGCTACACGCAACAACTATCAATCTGTGAGAACAGACCATCAATCTCCCCATTACAAAAATAGCTACATTGACACAGCGATACAATAGTACACCTGGTCCTTGTTATCTTATACCCTGATTACCTTACCTAAAACATATATTATCGGTGGTCAAGTGTCAAAGTGATTGATAATTTAAAAATTGATATCACACATAAAGAACGGGCCCTGTGATAGTCTTTGAACATACACAGAGAAGGTAGAGAAGTTATAATCATGGAGCGTGCTGTATTCTGACTACAGGATTCAATTTTGTGTTTTGTTGATGTGTTTCCCTTATAGGAAGTGTCTTCGACGACTGTGTTTATTTTTATTGGAGAACTGAGTGTGTGTAAGAGATACAGGACGTATTACAATAGTTTGTTCCTGTGTGGTTGGTCATTACATCAACAAGACTTGTTTCTGCCAGGTAATGAAGTTATGGTTGAGAAGTGCTAAGGTACATAACTTGAAGTAATCATAAAAGAACTGTGAAATAATAATTGCATTATTTAGAATATACTTTATATTATTTATTTTACTTTACTTTGCTTTTCATTACTTTTCTTCTATTACTTTTCTTTACTTTCGTCAGTGTTTTTTTTTTTTTTTCACCGTTTTGGTAACAGGGTGCCGAGGCGGGAATCTGAGCGTTATAGGGTTTTCCGTTGTGTAATAAAGGTGATCTGTCGGCTTAACTAAACTAAAGCTAAACGTTACTTTAATTTACCTTACTTTAGTTTGCTTTACCTTACTTTAGTTTGCTTTACCTTACTTTAGTTTGCTTTACCTTACTTTAGTTTGCTTTACCTTACTTCTTTGAGAGATTAGAAATTAGGCAGAAATTCTATACTCATGTGTCCGACAATCTTTCATGTGTCCGACAATCTTTCATGTGTCCGACAATCTTTCATGTGTCCGACAATCTTTCGTGTCCGACAATCTTTCATTTTCAGGTTCCCTTTTTGTAAAGCTGTCACCATACCTAAGGAGTGTACGTTACACCCCATTACTTGCTCCTGCTAACAGCTTTACCGCAGCACTGCAATTATTTTCCTGTCCCTACTTTACTCTACTTTACTTTACTTTATTTACCTTACTTTACTTTACTTTCCGCGGAAGTAAAGCGGCACGGGCGTAATACCGACCACATTACCCTAAAAATCATGTGCTGAAGGTCTGTAAAATTATGGTCACTAACACCAATTCCCTATACGCCACTTGGCGTGACGGGGCACTTTTATTTTATTTTTAAAATTTACTTTACCTTACTTACTTACCTTACCTACCTTACCTTACCTTACCTTACTCTAGTACTAGTGTTGCCACTGGTGTTGACCTTTGCCTCGTTTATAATTGGCTCAATCATTAATCTTTTCTCTAAGGAGAATGCAGGTTCAAAGTTTGGAAGGATCTAATTTCTTTTTTTTTTATTATTTTCCGGTAATTTCCTAGTTTGATCAGATATATTATTTCAGTTTGGAAGAGTGATGTCCCCTAAAATATGTATGCCAAAATACAGTGGTTCTACGCATTCTTGGCGTTGGGGTCATTACGCTGGCAGGTGTCACTCACACTGGCGTTTGGGTCAGCGTGGCGTTCGGTCAGCGTCTGCGTCCAAATCGAGATGTTAATTAATATTGGCTGAACCCCTATCCTTTCTTATGCTCTTCTTACTAATTATCCGCCTATATATATAGGCTAGTT
>JAVIAB010000001.1:15183079-15316926 GCA_032433765.1 Megaustenia siamemsis
CTGACCTCATGAACCAAAACCAGATGGAAGGCCCCCTGTACCAGGACGGGGTGGGGGCAGCAGGTGAACTGTTGCACAACTAAATAACGTCACCCCGGAACACAAATCCCCTAATTCCTAGCAGTTACCATTGGAGAAGGAAAGGCTATGGGAGAACGTCCAGATCAAATAGCTGTTTGTGGATGCGTTCGCCAGGCATATGAACAAAACATTCCGTCCCCTGGTCAATCATACATTCCGTCGTCTGACCAAATCATACATTCCGTCGTCTGACCAATCATACATTAACGTCGTCTGACCAACCATACATTCCGTCGTCTGATCAATCATACATTCCGTCGTCTGACCAATCATACATTCCGTCGCCTGGTCAATCATACATTCCGTCCCCTGGTCAATCATACATTCCGTCGTCTGACTAATCATACATTCCGTCGTCTGATCAATCATACATTCCGTCGTCTGACCAATCATACATTCCGTCGTCTGATCAATCATACATTCCGTCGTCTGATCAATCATACATTCCGTCGTCTGATCAATCATACATTCCGTCGTCTGACCAATCATACATTCCGTCATCTGACCAATCACACATTCCGTCATCTGACCAATCATACATTCCGTCGTCTGGTTAATCATACATTCCGTCGTCTGACCAATCATACATTCCGTCGTCTGGTTAATCATACATTCCGTCGTCTGACCAATCATACATTCCGTCGTCTGGTGAATCATACATTCCGTCGTCTAACTAATCATACATTACCGTCGCCTGGTCAATCATACATTCCGTCGTCTGATCAATCATACATTACCGTCGCCTGGTCAATCATACATTCCGTCGTCTGATCAATTATACATTACCGTCGCCTGGTCAATCATACATTACCGTCGCCTGGTCAATCATACATTCCGTCGTCTGATCAATCATACATTACCGTCGTCTGATCAATCATACAACTGCTATATTGTTTACAGGTGAACCTATGGCAATGTGAATCATCAACAAGAGACAGAGCTATAAATGCTATCTCACTGGTTAGCAACATATTTGTTATCTCACTCGTCAGTCACATACTTGCTCTCTCACTCGTCAGTCACATACTTGCTCTCTCACTCGTCAGTCACATACTTGCTATCTCACTCGTCAGTCACATACTTGCTCTCCCACTCGTCAGTCACATACTTGCTCACTCACCACTCGTCGTCACATACTTGCTCTCTCACTCGTCAGTCACATACTTGCTCTCCCACTCGTCAGTCACATACTTGCTCTCTCACTCGTCAGTCACATACTTGCTCTCACTCGTCAGTCACATACTTGCTCTCTCCCACTCGTCAGTCACATACTTGCTATCTCACTCGTCAGTCACATACTTGCTCTCCCACTCGTCAGTCACATACTTGCTCTCCCACTCGTCAGTCACATACTTGCTCTCTCACTCGTCAGTCACATACTTGCTATCTCACTCGTCAGTCACATACTACTTGCTCTCTCACTCGTCAGTCACATACTTGCTATCTCACTCGTCAGTCACATACTTGCTCTCTCACTCGTCAGTCACATACTTGTTTCTCTCACTCGTCAGTCACATACTTGCTATCTCACTCGTCAGTCATCACATACTTGCTATCTCACTCGTCAGTCAATACTTGCTATCTCACTCGTCAGTCCACATACTTGCTCTCTCACTCGTCAGTCACATACTTGTTATCTCACTCGTCAGTCACATACTTGCTATCTCACTCGTCAGTCACATACTTGCTCTCTCACTCGTCAGTCACATACTTGTTCTCTCACTCGTCAGTCACATACTTGCTCTCTCACTCGTCAGTCACATACTTGTTCTCTCACTCGTCAGTCACATACTTGCTCTCTCACTCGTCAGTCACATACTTGCTATCTCACTCGTCAGTCGCATACTTGCTATCTCACTCGTCAGTCACATACTTGCTATCCCACTCGTCAGTCACATACTTGCTCTCCCACTTCGTCAGTCACATACTTGCTCTCTCACTCGTCAGTCACATACTTGCTCTCCACTCGTCAGTCACATACTTGCTCTCTCACTCGTCAGTCACATACTTGCTCTCCCACTCGTCAGTCACATACTTGCTCTCTCACTCGTCAGTCACATACTTGTTCTCTCACTCGTCATCACATTCTTGCTTGCTATCTCACTCGTCAGTCACATACTTGCTCTCTCACTCGTCAGTCACATACTTGTTCTCTCACTCGTCAGTCACATACTTGCTCTCTCACTCGTCAGTCACATACTTGTTATCTCACTCGTCAGTCACATACTTGCTATCTCACTCGTCAGTCACATACTTGCTCTCTCACTCGTCAGTCACATACTTGTTCTCTCACTCGTCAGTCACATACTTGCTCTCTCACTCGTCAGTCACATACTTGTTATCTCACTCGTCAGTCACATACTTGCTATCTCACTCGTCAGTCACATACTTGCTATCTCACTCGTCAGTCGCATACTTGCTATCTCACTCGTCAGTCACATACTTGCTCTCTCACTCGTCAGTCACATACTTGTTATCTCACTCGTCAGTCCACATACTTGCTATCTCACTCGTCAGTCACATACTTGCCTCTCACTCGTCAGTCACATACTTGCTCTCTCACTCGTCAGTCACATACTTGCTCTCTCACTCGTCAGTCACATACTTGCTCTCCCACTCGTCAGTCACATACTTGCTCTCCCACTCGTCAGTCACATACTTGCTATCTCACTCGTCAGTCACATACTTGCTCTCCCACTCGTCAGTCACATACTTGCTCTCCCACTCGTCAGTCACATACTTGCTCTCCCCACTCTCAGTCACCTTGCTCTCCCACTCGTCAGTCACATACTTGCTCTCCCACTCGTCAGTCACATACTTGCTCTCCCACTCGTCAGTCACATACTTGCTCTCCCACTCGTCAGTCACATACTTGCTATCTCACTCGTCAGTCACATACTTGCTCTCCCCACTCGTCAGTCACATACTTGCTCTCCCACTCGTCAGTCACATACTTGCTATCTCACTCGTCAGTCACATACTTGCTATCTCACTCGTCAGTCACATACTTGCTCTCCCACTCGTCAGTCACATACTTGCTCTCTCCCACTCGTCAGTCACTACTTGCTCTCCACTCGTCAATCACATACTTGCTCTCCCACTCGTCAGTCACATACTTGCTCTCCACACACTCGTCAGTCACATACTTGCTCTCCCACTCGTCAGTCACATACTTGCTCTCCCCACTCGTCAGTCACTACTTGCTCTCTCCACTCGTCAGTCACATACTTGCTCTCCCACTCGTCAGTCACATACTTCTATCTCACTCGTCAGTCACATACTTGCTCTCCCACTCGTCAGTCACATATTTGCTCTCTCACTCGTCAGTCACATACTTGCTCTCCCACTCGTCAGTCACATACTTTCTATCTCACTCGTCAGTCACATACTTGCTCTCCCACTCGTCAGTCACATACTTGCTCTCCCACTCGTCAGTCACATACTTGCTCTCCCACTCGTCAGTCACATACTTGCTCTCCCACTCGTCAGTCACATACTTGCTCTCCCACTCGTCAGTCACATACTTGCTCTCCCACTCGTCAGTCACATACTAGTTCTCCCACTCGTCAATCACATACTATAGCTCGTTTCAAAACATATGCCCAACTTCAAAACGCTATTACTCTCTAACCGTTTGTTAAATCCTGTTGAAATTTTCCAAATGTTATTAGAATGCAAAAGACCCTTTAAATGTATATTTAACAATATCTTGCAGCTGCAGTTTTCTTAAAGCGGGGATATTTCTTTGATGTTTGTCAAAATTGTAAATTGTGAAGCCCTAAAGAATAGAATTACCGTAGTTGCTGGTCTACGATTAATTTTCACTAGGTAAAGGCGTGGCCGTAATGGGGAAATAACTGGATAAAACAAAACACCAGGAGAATTATTGTCTGCTCAGTTCGAGGACGGACGATAATATCAAAGTTATACCTGTATGTCCAATTTTCATAGTTGTGTGGTCCTTAAAAGGACCGTTTGTTGAAATAATTTAAGGTAATATAGGGGCCAACATTGTGGGGGCTATATACTTTCATTCTGAATCAGACGAGTCTAAAAGATTAATAACTGTTTGGGGTTGAACATTCCACAAACCATCATTTTTTCAATATTCCTCTTCCTGTTTTAAGACGTGGTCTTCACATTCAGCCAATAATCTTTGTCTATATTTAATAAAGCGAGATTAGCAAGAGTCTTTACATCGCATATTTTGAATGTTGTATTTTCATCTGCCACTTGTCCTTTTAATTTTGCCCAGATTAGTTCTATTGGATTTAAATGAGCATGGTAAGGTGGCAGCCTCAAACTTATATGACCGTGCTCTTGGATAATCTTATCTATTTGAAAAATCTTTGTCCTCTGTTTTTGCTTTACTAGAGATAATAATTCAGTTTTAAGTACATGTTATTAATTGTATGTGCTCCTTTGTGAGCCATATCTTAATAGCATCTTTTGTACTGGATGACGTCGGGACTTTATCTTCAAGTGCAACAATGTTGTGGTACGCTGCATTGTCCATTATTAGGCAAGATGGTCGATCTAGTGCTGGGAGAACAGAATTTTCAATCCAATGTCTAAATATGTGACCATTCATCTCAGAGTGATAATCCGATTGTCTATGGATTTTGAAAGAAAAATGAGCTCTGCATTCTGTATTAGTCCATGTTGTCGACTACCTGCATGAGCAATTATCAAGCGCTGTCCTTTGCTGCTAGGTATTAATCTCTTAATCTTTCCATCTGATGACTGCCATTCCCTTTGTTAGTGTGGTGAGCATTGATCCATGTTTCATCCAAGTACACAATATCATAACCTTGCTTGCGCACCTCTTTTACTTCACGTAAGTACTTGCTCTCATGACTACTATATGTGGCTTCTCACAGATGATGTTTCGTCCATTGGGATACTTTCTGAATGTAAAGCCTGCAGCTCTCACATTCCTCCATAATGTAGACTTTGATATTTCAATACTGTTGTTCTTTTTCAGCGATACTTTTATTTTCTTATTGTAACAGTTTCATTGATACCCAACATTTTGCGAATTTCACTTCTAATAAGTTCACTGTCGAAATTATCCAACATTTTTGCTCTTCCTTGTGATTTTGTATATTTTGAACATTGACGGTCACGTGCTTGAATCCAGCGATTAAATGACCGTTTAGATAAATCCAAAATGTGTCTTGTCCTATTCTCGGGTTTTCTAAAGAATGAAATAATCTTCCTCGTTTAGCCTCTTTGCAAAAATAGTCATACATTTTTATTGCGATGTTTTGTAAACTGCAGAATTTCATTTTAAGACTCATGATAAATGTTATTGTTCCACGTTACGCCGCTGAATTAACGGAAATGGAACACACAATGTCTCGTGTTTACTACAAGTGTCTATTTAACTCACGCGGAAAGCGTGAAAAATCGTAAATTTCAGCGTGTATAGATTTGTAATCGCTATTTTTAACTTAAATACTGTAAACACTATGTTTTGACTACATCAATGGGTCGTTATAAATTATATAAATCAAATAAGCAATAATAATAACCAAATGTTTGTTTTTAATGAAATTAATTCCCTGTTGGGTTCTAATCATTATAACTTTACATGCAAATTTTGAAAAAAATACAAAAAGCGGTTTAAAAGATATTGATTTTTAAAGTTGGGCAAGACTTATGAAACAAGCTATAGTTCTCCCACTCGTCAATCACATACTTACTCTCCCACTCGTCAGTCACATACTTGCTCTCCCACTCGTCAATCACATACTAGTTCTCCCACTCGTCAATCACATACTAGTTCTCCCACTCGTCAGTTGCATACTAGTTCTCCCACTCGTCAGTTGCATACTTGTTCTTTCATTCCTCGAGCAAACACATGCTCAATCCTACATCAATCACACAAAACCTATCTTATCTACCAATAACACGCTAGTTATCTCATTTATTAATCACACACTTGCTATATGCATCCTACATCAATCACACACATGCGCACGCGATCTTATTTATATAAATCACACGTTTGCTATGTCAGTCATCAATTATACATGTTGCTCCCATATTTATCAACCACACATTTCTTATCTCATTCATTAATCACGCACTTGCTATATTTATCATAAATCAATCATACGCCTGCTTAATCATTCAATCACACACTCGCTTAAATCATTCAATCACACACTTGCTTACACTATTGATTAATCACACTTAAATCATTCATGAATCGCACACTTAAACCATTCATCAACACACATTAAATCATTCACCAATCACATACTCAAGTAAATCATTCATGAATAACACACTAGTCTAATTAATTAATTAACTACACACTTACATTATTCATCAATCACACACTTGCTTAAATCATTCATCAATCGCACACTTGCTTAAATAATTCATCAATCGCACACTTAAATCATTCAATAACCACACACTTAAATCATTCATTAACCACACACTTAAATCCTTCATCAATCACACACCTAAATCATTCATCAAACATACACTTAAATCCTTCATCAATCACACACCTAAATCATTCATCAACCACACACCTAAATCATTCATCAATCACACACCTAAATCATTCATCAACCACCACACTGTTATCCTTCTACATTTCAAATAAATCCAAGTCAGCTAAGCTCAGAATAATCTTCACAATGTCACGTGGTGTAAACTAAACAGCATCTCGTAAACCACGCCCCACAGCCAGAAACTAAGTTCCCCCCCCCCCAATCTAAACATAGAAAAGTACTTTAGATCTCCAGTTATATCACAACGGCGCTACGTGTGGCCAGCAGTAGTACATCTCTGGCAACAAGACTGATATCGGGAAATATGGGGTAAGAGCTGGACTGTTTGTTGGTGGTAGCTTGCATTGATTCTTGAGATAAGTGCGTTATCAGACCGTTAGGAGATATCAAGGTTATCAATTCCCACAAACATGGGGCACCCTGAATCGCATTCCTTCCCTCCATCCACGGGAAGGTGAAGAACGTTATCACATTACTCCTTCCTTCACAATGCCCCACGAGAGCAGCTTTTCCACATTTCCTGATTTCTCTATCGACTTTTCCCGTCGGCCGAGCTCTCAGAGAGGGCAGACCTGCTCGAGGGACTCACTCCAAACCATTGCCTGCTCCTTATTAAACGCTTTTATTTACTTCCACGTTTATTTTTATGTATTTATTTATTTATTTCAGGAATCGGTTCTCCCCACTCGGGAGAGGTTGAGACAACCCGCAACACACAAATCACAACACTTCACACACACTCTACTGCTCTCAACAATCTTTCCTCCGCTGCTCCATAACACACGTGTTCGCCTGTGCATTATCACAAATCTACGACAGAAGTTGTTGAATCCGTCACTCTAGCTAGAAGTGAAGAATTGAGGGGCGGGGGGAAACTAAGAGTAACTCCCGCCATTCCCAAACGAATGGCAGGAAATAGCATGAGAGATAAGATCAGAAATAAAGAACTGAGGGGGAAAAAAGAGTTAAGAATAACCCCCGCCATAGAATATATAAAGAAACAACAGATAAAATAGTTTAGCTACGTGACAAGAAAGAAAGGTCAGAACACAACACAACGAGCATTCAATAAACATTGCGAAAACACCAGACCTAAGGGCCAACCACGTAAAATATTGACTGACGGAATATTTGAAACACTAGGAAACATAACAGTAGCAGAGGCAAACAGAAGAGCAAACGACCGCAATTATATCCCCCATCGACGCTGAAAGATAAATGATGAAGGAAAAAGAGGAAGAGTACATCAAGAAATAACAGATTAACTCTTTCCGTACAGAAACTTTTTATCAATGCAACGGAAAAGATTTCAGATACAGCATTTTTCATCGTTTTAAGAATCAATCTACATATTTATATTTATTTAACATATAAAATATTATATGCAAATTTTTAGATAATTGAACAAGGTATTAGATTTCACCAATACCAAGATGATACGCGACTTGTAAAAAGAATATGGTTTGATGGTGGTTCCCACTAATCAAATTGAGAGTGACGCACTATGCGACGAAACGTACGGAAAAAGTTAAAATGGCTTGACCACATGATAAGACATAAATATCACAAAACAACGAGCCTTTAATAAACGTTACAAGAAAACATGACACAAGAGTCAATCACAAAAAAAAAAAATGACGTAATACTAGAAACATCATGAAACGTAACATGTAGCAGAGGCCAACAAAATAAAAAAAGAGAGCAAACTTATCTCTCCTCAACACTAACAGGCAATGAGGAAGAGAAGAACATTCTAGTTAGCACGATCAACCACACACCCACGCGTGTTGTGTATTACTTCACGATTACAGCTGTTTACAATCTGACGTCACCACTGACCAGATGTAATCAACTGCCTGTACTAGTTCTAAGTGTGGAGGCTTGATGGAGGGCCAATTAATCACAGCTGTTTGTCACTGATACTTTAGTTGAGTTGCCCATTTGTATCTTTCCATGAAGATAAAATGCGCATGTTTCCTTTATTATGCATTCAAAGTGATTAGAAGAAGCGGTATCTTCAAATGTAAAAACTTTCATGGTTAAAACTTGAATATATTGCATCTTCCCCCCCCCCCCCAAAAAAAACAACTCAGATTGGCAAATTTTCGTTATGAGCTTCGTTATCTCAACTATCACACGTGCCTAACTATTGACTTTCGTTCTTTTTTTTTTTTTTTTTTTTTTGTGTGTGGCGTTTTGTGATGTAACAAATCGAAACCATTTCCATAAAAACATCAGTTTTAAGATTGAGTGGAATGTACCAGCCTCAGAGCCTGTTCATCAATACATGCTGCAAAATGTCTAATAAAAAGTAAAAAAATGTCAACTGCCCCGTCAAGCTAAGTGACGTATAGAGAATATGGTGTTAGTGACCATACATTTTACACACCTTCGACACATGATTTTTAGGGTGATGTGGTCGGTATTACGTCCGTGCCGCTTTACTTTCCCAAAAAAATCCGGTACCCATTTATGGCTGGGTGAACATGGAATCCGTCGGTTGGGACCGAACCCTACATCTTGTCCTTTGTAGTCCAGTTCACTAACCACTGAGCTATCGCGGCTTCCAAAATGTCTAGTAAGAGAACTAAAATGTCACTTTTAGATGAAACCAAGAAACAAAGAAAAAATAAATAAAATCCCCCATAACGCCAAGTGGCGTATAGGGAATATGGTGTTAGTGACCATAATTTGTATAAACCTTCAGCACATGATTTTTTGAGGTAATGTGGTCAGCACTACGCCGTACCGCTTTACTTTCCCAGGAAAAATAAAATCAGGTATCTATTTAGAGCTGGGTGAACACGGAAACCTTTGTAGTCCAGCTCACTAACCACAGAGCTATCGCGGCTCCAGATAAAACCAATCGGTTGTGTAATTAATATGTCTGACGGTTAAAGACAGAGTGCCATATATACGTAAAAATACCGGTCTTGTAGTGAGCATCAACTCGCTCAACGGACATCCATTCTCGCCTTTAACGAGCTGCAAGCCTGTAGTGACTTAGTGGCGTGAACTAATCAATGACAGTCCATGACAGCTGAACTACTCCAGGTGAGCTCACCGTAATGGTTGCATTCTGTCAACTGGTCATTTTTATTACAGTCCTTCCTGGCTTTACCGGTCCTGGGATTTCAATGCACGTGGTCTATTATAATAAATGATAACAACGAATTTTTAAAATAATAATAATAAAGAAATAACACAAGCAACAATAAACAAACAAACAAGACATTGACAAATCAAGCCGGTTCGGTGACCAGGCCAAAAAAAAATTGGCAGTTTTTTATTGCACAAAAACTGAATTAAATGAGAAACCTCTAACATGTTATTGACAGTAATACATCATTACATATTGCAGCGTGCGCACGCACTCACACATATTTTTGTTAGCCCAAGTGCGATCCGGTGTGATTTTAACGATCCCGAGATTAATATTTAATCTGTAATCTTAAACTAGGGTTGCGAGACTCATATTTTATCTATAATCTTAAACTTGGGTTGCGAGACTCTTATTTTATCTATAATTTTAAACTAGGGTTGCGAGACTCATCTTTTATCTATAATCTTAAACTAGGGTTGCGAGACTCATCTTTTATCTATAATCTTAAACTTGGGTTGCGAGACTCATATTTTATCTATAATTTTAAACTAGGGTTGCGAGACTCATATTTTATCTATAATCTTAAACTAGGGTTGCGAGACTCATATTGTATCTATAATTTTAAACTAGGGTTGCGAGACTCATATTTTATCTATAATTTTTAACTAGGGTTGCGAGACTCATATTTTATCTATAATCTTAAACTAGGGTTGCGAGACTCATATTTTATGACGCAGCAAATACTGCAATTGAATAAGTTATGATGTCCAGTAATCGACACTCCGTGGATGTCGGCCGCGTCTGTTCAAAAAGTGTACATCACCCACGTCCCTTCCATGATAATCAAGTACGAACCTACAAAAGTATTGTGTCGTTAAGTTTCTCCGTTATCAAAGACATTGATTCTTACATGTTGGTTGCCCCCCCCCCCCCCCAAAAAAAAAATCCCTCTTTACACAAACAGTGGACATATTAATATGACACATGAGAATGTTGAAAATTTCAAACGTAAAGGAGTGACTTTGAAGAAGATGGTAGATAATCCATGAACAAACTAGAATCGTTCCTTTGATTCATTCTTGACAAAATGTAAGTACATCGGAGCTTTATATGCCTATTATGTCGCGATATTCTCATGTTACATGGGACATGCCTGGAATAACAATTGGAGGTCATAATATAAATTATCTAAGGTATGCTGATGATAAAGTCGTAATCGCTAAGAGTGAAAATGAGTTACAAGAAATGTTGGACATTATAGTGAAAGAAAGCAAAAATAAAGGACTCAGCCTTAATAGCAAAAAGACAGAGGTAATGGTAACAACAAAGAAAAAGACATCCCCTCAGTGCAAAAAATATTAAAACAGGTAAATGAATTAAATATTTGGGAATTTTGTTAACCTCCGACGGAAGATGTACAAAAGAGGTGAGATGCAGAATGGCTCAGGCAAAAGCAGCTTTCCAAAAAATGAGGACGATACTATGCAATCCATTTTTGACAATAGAAACAAGAAAGAGTTCTTAAATGTTATATAGAGCCAGTTTTAACATATGGATGCGAATCATGGACAATAGGACAACATACAAGAAAATCACTGGAGTCTGTAGAAATGTGGTTTGTGGTTTTAGAGAAGAATGTTGAGAGTACCACGGACAGCTAAGAAGAGTAATGAAAATGTTATAAGAGAGGTAAAAAAAAAGAGAGCTAATTTCCAATATTAGGAAGAAACAATCATCATTTTTTGGCCATGTAATGAGAAGAGAACAACTGGAATATATTGTAACAACTGGAAAAATTGAGGGACGAAGAGATAGAGGGAAGCAGAGAGAAAAAATAACACTCAGCTTAAGAGAATGGCTTGGCAGAAGGTCAACAACAGAAATGATAAATAGCTGCCGAGATTGAAAATTGTGGAGAAACATGATCACCTACGCTAGTAGGCACGGTACTTGATGATGATGATGATTCTCATGTTATAGGTTAGGCTGTAACGTTCCAGCAAACTGACAATTTAGAATTTAAATAAAAAAGAAAAGTCCTGCATTTAAAAAGAACCACACACACACACACACACACCACAATTGTTTGTTTTCACCACAAAGTGATATTTCAGTTCTAATCACGGAAACTCTTCATCGTTTATAGTTGAAGATATCATGAGCCTGTTTCATTCCTCTCATTCTTAAAGTTAAAATGGTTTCAATTTGTGATACCGAACGAGCGCGCGCGCGCGCACGCACGCACGCACGCACGCACACACACACACAAAAACGTGAAATATTTGTAGCTGAAAAAAATATGTATGAATTATAAGTTAAAAAAGTAAAGAGCCCCGTCACGCCAAGTGGCGTGTAGGGAATATGGTGTTAGTGACCATATTTTTTATAGACCTTCGGCACATGATTTTTTGAGTAGTGTAATATGCCCGTGCGGAATTACTTTCCCTGTATAAAATCCTGTACCCATTTAAGGCTGGGTGAACCTAGAAGCTGTCGATCACGATCGAGCCCGACCTCTTCTCCGTTGTAGTCCAGTTCACTAACCACTGAGCTATCGCAGCTCCCATTTATGAATTATAATTTAGTACAATATTGCTCGTAAACAGAAGATCAAAGATGAGCAAATCTGGAGAGTTTCGGGAGATTCAATAATACATTTTAATGGTAAGAGTTTTTTAATTTAAAAATAGAGCGTCTTCTAATGATTTTGGATATACCATTAAAGAATCATGTGTATTTTATCTTTTATATATATATATATATATATATATATATATATATATATATATATATATATATATATGGGGGCCTCGGTAGCCAAGTTGGGAAAACCATCCGACTGGGCTACCGACGTTCGGACAACCTGTGTTCGATTCCCCCTGGAAGCAGTGTGAATTGTACTCATGGTTGGTTAAAAAAAAAAAACCCCTCCGTCAACCCAGCCGCTGCAGAAATGCGTAACATGGTAGTACTCTGGGAAGGTGAGGAATGCCGCCTCGTATCGTGAGTTTCGATGCTTGAGGCGACAGTAAAGTCTCCGAATACGTCTGGATAGGCGGCCGAGCACATATGGGTGAAAACTATGTGTGCTAAGACGTCGATTCAAGTCTTATATATATATATATATATATATATATATATATATATATACACACACACACACACAGACACACATATAAAGATCTACAACAATTACTTAATGAAATAAACACGACAAGCAAAAAATATGGATTAGATATGAATATGAAAAAGACTAAAACTATGATCAAAAGGAAAGAAAATTCTCAAGATCAACAAATAAAGTTGCAGGAATAAACCTAGAGACAGTTCAGACCTGCAACTACCTGGGACATACTATAACCAGTGATGGAAAATGTACAATTGAAATAAACAGAATAGGTACGGCAAAAAGTAATGTTAATGCCAATAAAAAGTTTACTAACATCAAAACAAATAACACCAGGGCTAAAACTAAGAATAGGAAAATGTTACACCTTGTCAATATTCCTGTATGGTGCAAAAACATGGACATTAAACAAGAAAACAGAACAGAAAATTGAAGTCTTTGAAATGTGGATTTATAGAAGAATAGGTAGAATTGGATGGAAAGAAAAGAAAACATGGACGAGTAACATCAAATGATGGACAAGTCAACTTATGACAATCTACACCAACAAAGCAAGAGACAGTGGAATGGCACTCCATGGTAGCCAACCTTCGATGCGGAGACGGCACTCAATGAATGAAATTATATATATATATATATATATATATATATATATATATATATATATATATATATATATATATATCCTTAATAGCAAAAAGACAGAAGTAATGGCAATAACAAAGAAAAAGACATCACCTCATTCCAAAATAAAGACAAGTGGCACAATCTTAAAGCAGGTAAATGATTTAAATATTTGGGAACTTTGTTAACCTCAGACGGAAGATGTACAAAGAGGTGAGATGCAGAATGGCTCAGGCAAAAGCAGCTTTCCAAAAAATGAGGAAGTTACTATGCAATCCATTTTTGACAATCGAAACAAGAAAAAGAGTACTTAAATGTGTATGTAGAGTCAGTATTAACATATGGAAGCGAATCATGGACAATAAACAAGAAAATCACTGGAGCCTGTAGAAATGTGGTTTTACAGAAGAATATTGAGAATACCATGGACAGCTACGAAGAGTAATGAAAACGTTCTGAAAGAGGCCAAAGCAAAAAAAGAGCTAATTTCCAATGTTAGGAAGAAACAATCATCATTTTTTTGGCCATGTAATGAGAAGAGAACTGGAACATATTGTAACAACTGGGAAAATAGAGAGACGAAAAGACAGAGGAAAGCAAAGAGAAAAAGATACCAGACAGCTTAAGAGAATGGCTTGGCAGAAGGTCAACAACAGAAATGATAAATAACCGTCGAGATAGAAAGTTGTGGAGAGACATGATCACCTACGGATATATATATATCAACCGACCAACCAACAACAGG
Organism: Megaustenia siamemsis; assembly: GCA_032433765.1. Lineage (NCBI taxonomy): Eukaryota > Metazoa > Mollusca > Gastropoda > Stylommatophora > Ariophantidae > Megaustenia > Megaustenia siamemsis. The sequence goes on from JAVIAB010000001.1 coordinate 15,197,290, forward strand.
TGTAGATAGATATAGGTTTATAGATATAGGTTTACAGATATAGGTTTATAGATATAGGTTTATAGATATAGGTTTATAGATATAAAGACATGCGGACGGGTGGACAGACAACCCAGAATAATGTTCCACATTTCCTTTCGATCAAGGAGAAAAGCATTCACAGACACGGACACGGGTGTGATCTTGGGTCACTTCATTTACAGAAGCGCACATCAAATCGTGACAAACCGGCCAATTCGACAGACCGGCCAAGTAGCTGCCCCATCGACCATGTTTTGGTGTGTTTTGTGTCACGAAACAGAGCCTTGTAAGACCACGGGCGGAGGGGGGAGAGAGCTGATCGCAGTAGCAGATAGTCATTTGGGGAAAACCCCGCAGTCTAAAGTGATCGATACACCACGCCCAAGGAATCAATCAGACAAGTCTAATGCAGAACAAGCCAAAGAGGGCGGGGGGTTTGCCAATCAGCGCCGGTAGAGGGAAAATAGGATAACTAATGTTATGTTTTTCATTGGGAAAATTAGGGGAGTGGGGGCTGCTTTCTTGCGATCGATTACATACAAAGCCGATCAGGTTCATGACAAATTAATAGGATATTACAACACGTGGATATATTCTACAGTTACATGTTCAGTAAACGTTTGGTACGGCTTAGCACTCATCAACTACAGCCAAAAGCTATGTCAATGGTTGTTTTCACTTCCTGCAAGTTTTATCCTTAGAATAAAGTTCGAATAATCAAACTTAAACATATTATTAACCCGTTCCAACGCTTGCAACCAACTCTAATGTCTTACAACGAGCAAAACGTCCATCCATCATGGCAACACTTAGGACTCGGAGACTAAGGTGGCTGGGTCATGTAGGAAAGAATGGCAAGCAATCGTATTCCCAAACAAATATTGTATGGCGAACTTGGGGATGGAAATAGATTAAATAAAGATCAGACCAGTGCTGATATATAAGGATGTTTGTGGGGCTTCCTTTGGTGAATTCTGCAGGAGAAAGGAGGCGAGGCCCGGCACCACAAATACATCTTGTTCAACCTGCGGACGGATCTGCCTATCCAATATTGACAGATTCAGCAACGACAGAAGCTGTCCAGCAAAGCAGCATCCAGCATCAGGCACTCATATTTTACCAAACTACAGATTTATCATGATTTCTTGCTATCAACCGTCTGTCAAGGTCACGCCAAAGGCCATATATATATATATATATATATACGCATATGAAAACTACAAAACAACAAAACAGATTGAGAGAAAACTAAACGCTTTTGAAGACAAATGGCTAAGAAGAACACTCTGTGTACAATGAATGAATTCAATACTAATACAGAGATAAAAGAAAGATAAAGGTAAAGTACGAGACTTGAACCGGCGTCTTAGCACGCGAGTTTACACCCATATGTGCTCGGCCGCCAATCCAGAAATGTTCGGAGATTTCTGTATAGTGTCGCCTCAAGCATCGAAACTCACATGCGAGGCAACATTCCTCACCTTCCCAGGGTAATACCCTGGTACCCATTTCTGCCAACGGCTGGGTCGACCGTGGGGGTATTTTTTTTTCCCAACCACGAGTACAACTCACACTGCTCCCAGCGGGAATCGAACACGGTTGTCCGAACGTCGGTAGTCCAGTCGGGTGGTTTTCCCAACTCGGCTACCGAGGCCCCCAGAGGAGAGAGAGAGAGATAAAAGAAATGGCCATGCAACCAATGATCTCATCCACAATTAGGAAGAGACGATAAAAAAAAATGTCAGGCATGTCTTGATGAGACAAGAGAATTCCAAAACAGTCTCTTCTATGGGAAACATCAAGATACAGAAAAAGAGGAAGGCCTAGAGAGACACTAAAAAGAACACTTATAAAAGAAGCAATGTTGGCAGGCATAGATTCATTGGATGAGATCAAATACCTCGCGCAGAATAGAATAGAGATGGATGGCAGAAAAAAAAAAAAAAATAACACACAAGGAGCCCCACCATATCTGCAGCGCTGGAAGGATCATGACCACACAAAAAATTCACAAAATAATATTTGGAACTCACAGATAAGAATACTGGTAAGCTATGGACAGGGAAGCATCAGCATAGAGAAAAAGAGGAAGACCTAAAGAAACACTAAAAAGAACACCTATAAGCGAGGCAAAATTGGCAGGCATAGATTCACTAGATAAGATCGAACATCTCACACTGAATTGAGATTGGTGGCGAAAGACAGAACAAGCCCAACGTCACGCGGCGCTGGAAGTATCAACCCAAGTTGAACAGGTTTGTGTAGCTGGAGTAAAGCAACACGGGGACATATATATATATATGAAGAGAGTATTAATAACACGATAGAAGGAAAACACACTTTGTTGCTTGTAAATATTTAATAACACGATAGAAGGAAAACACACTTTGTTGCTTGTAAATATTTAGAAGCTTCGGAGATGGGATTTCTCAGAAGAATGTTAAGAGGAGGTCCCACACAGCTAAAATCACCAACGAGGACATTCTCAAAGAGACCAACACAAAACAGGAGCTCCTAAAAATGTATCAGAAAGAAACAATCGACATGTTTAGAGCACATCATGAGAAGAGTCAAGTTGGAATACTTGGTTACAACTGGCAATATACAGGGACAGAGAGATCGCGGACGACAAAGAGAGAAGATACTGGATAGTTTGGTGATATGGCATGGAAAACAGTCAACAACAGAACTGATACGAATGCTCGGTGGCCAGTGGTTAATGCTCGGTGGCCAGTGGTTAATCCTCGGTGGTCAGTGGTTAATCTACTCGCTTCCTGATCTGAAAGGTGCGGGTTCGATCGAACCCAGAAATGGCGAATTTTTTTTCTCCGGACCTACAAGGTTCCGGGGTTCACCCAGCCTCTAGAATTGGTACCAGAGATTTGTCTGTGAAGTAAAGACGGCCTGGAGTTATACCGACCACATCACCTAAAAATGTGCCGTGATCACTGAAAAATATAATCAGTAACACCATATACCCCACATGTCTAGCAAGAAGGAAACCTTTTCTTTTTTTTATGTTCACTGTGAACAGAGAACTGTGGAAGGACATGATCGTTTACGACAATCGGTATGGCACACGATAATAAAACATTTGAATGGTATTGCTGGTAAGCCTGACAGCCGTTGGGAAGTCATGGGGGCGGATGTTTAACTAAATCATGAACTCGTCCTTGAGAATGTAGAAACTCAATCATTAGGATTGGAAGGTTGGAGTAACAAGTAAGTGATAAACAGAGGTATCAAGATAATAGGAATAAGTAGATGGGAGGGAGCCGCGATAGCTCAGTGGTTAGTGAACTGGACTACAAAGGACAAGAGGTAGGGTTCGATCCCAACCGACGGCTTCCGGGTTCACCCAGTCTTAAATGGGTACCGGATTTTTTAAATGGAAAAGTAAAGCGGCACGGGCGTAATACCGACCACATTACCCCAAAAATCATGTGCTGAGAGTCTGTAAAATTTATGGTCACTAACAACATATTCCCTATAAGCCACTTGGCGTGATGGGGCTCTTTACTTTTTTTTACGTAGATGGGACAGAACAAGTTGCATCGACACAGCACGAGGAAATGCAGTTACTTGGCTATGAAAATTATTATGGACAGTACAAGAAAACAGTTGTTATCATTCCTTTGTTAGATTTATAGTGACCTACGCAATCATCATGATCATATGTCATACCGGTTGGCGTAGGCGATCATGTCCTTCCACAATCTTCTATCCACAGTGCATCGTATCAGTTATGTTGTTGACTGTTTTCTATGCCATGACACCAAGCTATCCAGTATTTTCTCTCTTTGTCGTCCGCGATCTCTCTTTCCTTTTATTTTGCCGGTTGTAACCAAGTATTCCAACTTTCCTCTTCTCATGATGTGCCCGAAAATGATCATTGTTTCTTTCTTATCTTTTTTAGGAGTTCCCTTTTTGTGTTGCCTCTTTGAGAATTTCCTCATTTGTCTTTTTAGCTGCCCAGAGAACTTTCAACATTCTTCTGAGAAATCCCATCTCTGTGGCCTCTAATCGTCTTTTCATTCGAAACTTCGCTATAACACACAACAAATACCAAAAAAAAAGCAAAATTAACAAGACTTAAATATTTATTGAAAGAAAGAAAATAATATTTATCAATATCATTCTCATATTACAACTACAAATCAATGTGAAGAGATAGACTAAGGATAAAGTATGCCAATTAATGTGGTAATGAAGCTAAAAATAAAATACGCAGATAATTACAAATGAAAGTGATAAGACTAAGGATAAAATAAACCGACAAAGTACGAAAGACAAATGGAGCTAACACAAAACATAAAGATTCTCATTTCCATCTACTTCTCTCCCCTGCCCACAGACCTAAAAAAAAAAAAAAACAGACCCAAGCCTGCACTGTTTGTGACGTCATTGACTATCAAGAAAATTACTCCAATATTTTGTTTACGGTAACTAGCCATCCATCATAGAGTACTTCCAAATTGGAACCATAGCTGCCATCTGCGGCCACACACTGCCGGTCATGCGCACCACAAGTTCCGGATATCCGTCCCACCGTAATTTATACGTCTATTCATTTCTATTTCCCAGACGTGCTATTTCTTTAACATCACGAGCATATCAGATTGTTAGCCCCCCTCTCCAGTAACTTACTCCCTCTCCCCACCAAAAAAAATATCGAAACCAGGTTACCCTCCTTTCGCCCGGCCCAGGCAGCCTGGCATAGACTGGTAGACGACACTGCCAGGCGTAGACCTCCCGCTGGGAGAGCTATAGAGGTGGTCACGATATATGAGCTGCCAAAGCTCTGGGGAGTAAAGGTACCGTTATTGACGGGCCCGATAGACCATAATTAAATGCTGCACATAAACAAAATAAAGGTAAAGAGGGCAAAGAAAAAAAACTGCAGACAACAGTGGAGATGAGATAAAACGTTACATATAAATATGTAGAGAGTGAAAGCATGTATAAAAGTGCACGTTTATGTAATATAAATAAACATTGGTGTTAGGAAGTACACATTTCCTAACAAAGAAATTCAAAACAAAATTGGGAAACGAGAAAGCAGATCAGCTGGCAAAGGAAGGCGCAACAGACATACAACTAGACGCACCAGTTACATACCACCAGATGCACCAGTTACATACAACCAGACGCACCAGTTACATACAACTAGACGCACCAGTTACATACAACTAGACGCATGAGTTACATACCACCAGACGCACCAGTTACATACAACTAGACGCAGCAAGTTACATACCACCAGACGCACCAGTTACATACCACCAGACGCACCAGTTACATACAACTAGACGCACAGTTACATACCACCAGACGCACCAGTTACATACAACTAGACGCACCAGTTACATACAACTAGACGCACCAGTTACATACAACTAGACGCACCAGTTACATACCACCAGACGCACCAGTTACATACAACTAGACGCACCAGTTACATACAACTAGACGCACCAGTTACATACAACTAGACGCACCAGTTACATACAACTAGACGCACCAGTTACATACACCAGAAGAAGATAATCAAATTAACCAGAGACGGGGGACTGGTTGGTCTCGAAGCAAGACACCGGGCTCGAGCAGAGAGGCTGTGTGTTCAAATCTCGACTGCACCAGTTGGAATTTTTATTTGTGATTTCTCTCAGCGTCAACCACCCCTGGTCTCAGCAGTGAGGCCCGGCTTGAGACATCAATTACTCATCGAAGGAAAAAATATGAATACCTCCAAAGATGGAGTTATCTGCATGTGAATCGAGGGACCCCTGTGAACATGGCTGCCAGGAAAAAAAATATTCACACGTAAAATTCATTTACTAGTCTATACGGACTTCGCCAGGGGTGGAAGCTGGCGGACGCAAACAAAAAAAAAATCAGTCAGAAGACCACAAGCCCCAAATCAAGAAGCAGGCATTAATATGAATAGATGTATGAAAGTTATCATTATATGCGTCAGAACAGTGCACAATCGACTCCACAGTCACATACAAAAGTAAAATAAAGTAAACAACCCCCGTCACGCCAAGTGGCGTATAGGAATATGGTGTTAGTGACCATAAATTTTTACAGACCCTCGGCACATGATTTTGGGGTAATGTGGTCGATATTACGCCTGTGCCGCTTTACTTTCTCAGAAAAAAATCCGGTACCCATTAAAGGCTGGGTGAACCGGAAGCCGTCGGTTGGGATCTAACCCTATCTCTTGTCCTTTGTAGTCCAGTTCACTAACCACTGAGCTATCGCGGCTCCCACAGTCACGTATAAGCCGCGCGCAAATGTTCATAAGCTCCCCACACTGCCAAATACATACTTCAAGACTACTGAATATAGTAGACTGTGGAAAACCTGTTGGCCTATAGATACAACACTACGACAAAACTATATGGGCCACTGCAAGAATTAAAAAAGACAGAAACATTTATACAGGAAACAACATTGCAGACACAGACAATACTTCAGACGAACGAAAGATAGATAGAAATTAGAAATTAAGAAATCAAAAAATATCAACAAAAGAAACTAAACTTAGAATATTCAACTCAAACATTTTATCAACTCTTTCTATGCATGTGAAAGTTGGAAAACAAAAAGAAATAGAGAGAAAACTAAACGCATTTGAAGACAAATGTTTAAAAAGAATACTCTGTGTACGATGGAATGAATTCAAGACTAATATAGAGATAAAAGAAATGGCCATGCAGCTGAAAAGGACAAACACAAAGAACTACTTAACACAATTCGAAAAATAAGCATCAGAAATTGTTGGGACATATGAAGGGGTATAATACCCTACGAAAAATCATCTTGGAAGGGAAGATGCCAGGCAAACAAGGTAGAGGCAGACCTAGACGAGACAAAGGTGGACAAGTGAACCTATGAAAACATGCACCCCGAAGAGAAGAAACAGAGTAAAATGGCGCTCCATGGTATCTGGTAAACTTTGATGTGGAAACGGCACCCAATAGATGAATGGATCAGGTAATTAACAGACAATGAAGATTGATCACTTTAACGAGGATAGAAGCCTAAACAGAATCTTGGCTGAAAGTGGTTAGCAACTCATAGCTGACTGTTAGGATCCGTGGGAACAGAGAAAAAGATCCAACTCCACCTCCTCGCCGTGGCGATGACAGACTAATCGGTCTGAGTCAACATGGAAGGTAACACTCTGCTCATAGATGCCAAGCTGAAAAGCGGATATAAAGGGCGAAATATGACAGTTAATATAAACCTCGACACAGCTCATCTGTCCCTACTTAACATCCCTTTAAAGTGTGGAAAACAAAGTGGGCGTAGCTGCAGGGAAATGCTTAGCGACATACTGTGATAATCTCTGTTAAATGTCGAGATAATCTCTAGAAGATGCTCGGATAATCCCCCCAAAAATATTGAGAAAGTCTTCATAGATACTCAGGCAATCTTCATAAGACGTCGAGATAATCGCCATAAGACGTTGATATAACCTCCCTATGACGTTGAGATAACCTCCCTATGACGTTGAGATAACCTCCATAAGTCGTTGAGATAACCTCCCTATGACGTTGAGATGACCTCCATAAGTCGTTGAGATAATCTCTAAAGTCGTTGATATTATCTCCATAAGTCGTTGATATAATCTCCATGAGTCGTTGAGATAATCTCTATAAGTCGTTGATATTATCTCCATAAGTCGTTGATATAATCCCCAAAAGTCGTTGATATACTCTCCATAAGTCGTTGATATAATCTCCATAAGACGTTGAGATAATCTCCATAAGACGTTGAGATAATCTCCATAAGTCGTTGATTTAATCTCCATAAGTCGTTGAGATAATCGATTTAATCTCCATAAGTCATTGAGATAATCACCATAAGTCGTTGATATAATCTCCATAAGTCATTGATATAATCTCCATAAGTCGTTGATATAACCTCCATAAGTCGTTGATATAATCTCCATAAGTCGTTGAGATAATCTCCATAAGTCGTTGATATAACCTCCATAAGTCGTTGATATAATCTCCATAAGTCGTTGAGATAATCTCCATAAGTCGTTGAGATAATCACCATAAGTCGTTGAGATAATCTCCATAAGTTGTTGATATAATCCCCAAACGTTGTTGATATAATCTCCATAAGTCGTTGAGATAATCTCCATAAGTCATTGATATAATATCCATAAGTCGTTGAGATAATCTCCATAAGTTGATATAATCTCCATACGTTTTTTGATATAATCTCCATAAGTCGTTGAGATAATCTCCATAAGTCGTTGAGATAATCTCCATAAGTTGTAGCTACACTGACATGCGAAACAGAAAATGAAGCCTAAACAAAGAATACAGCAGGAGTAGAGTTACGTGTCATCATCGCTTGTGTGTGGGTCTTAATGTTGAGGACAACATAAGTATGACATAGAAAAGAAACTGTCATCATATTTTGGTCATACAAAGTCATTGTTCGCCTTTAATATAATTAACTTCACAGCACTTCGGGCAACCCTAGAGGCGATCAGTTTATTATTGCAGATGGCTGTCTCTTTTTCTTCGTTCCAGCTCCCTTTGGAGCATAGGTCTCCAACAAACACCTTCCAAGCTGTTCTGTACCTTGCTATTAAGATCATCCCATGTCTTCCCCATCCACTTCATCTCTGCTTCCACATGTCATCTCCAAGTATATTGTGCACTTCCCCTTTACATCCTGACCTGGTGATTCCAAAAATGGACCTGTCTTGTAATAAATACTCTCAGTTTGCTTCCGCTGCCTGTGTCCTATCCAGTGCTATCGTATTCGACTATCTCTTTATCCACTGGTATTTCACTGGTACATTTCCATAATTCCATGTTAGTGATTTTGTCTTACCATTTCCATACTTTTATTCTGCGCATGCATCCATTGGTGTCTAAGTATGTACAAATTGAATGTTCCGCTGGCTGTGTAGACACATAGCTCGCCACTGCTGTATGTCCCAACTGTGGCTGTTTCAAGACAACATTCTCGTTGACAGCCCTCTATAGAAGCACAACACGTGTCTACAGGAAATCATCATCATCATCAAGTGCTATACCGTTTGGCGTAAGCGATCATGTCCTTCCACAATTTTCTATCCAAAGCTATAGTAATTCGAAGCTCCCGATATCACTGCAAACGAATGAAATCCATAATTGCTCAACTGCCCGTGCCAGTGGAATTATCCGAATTAATATCTCATCTCCCAAATAAAGAAAGGCAGCTGCAGTCCCCATCATAGCAAACACAGCACACGTCAAAAGACATAAGGCATATCAGCACCGAAAGTGAACGCAGTTGAACTGTCCTTTGTCATACGATATCATCATTCATCGTAAGCAATCGGAATATCTAAATACGATGCGGATTAAAAAAAACACAGCTCACGGTGTGCACAGAGCACTAAACTCAGTAACTCTGGCAGCAAACCGTACTTGGAATATGAGAAAACTGCAACAAGGAAAACTTTTCACACTGAGCCTCAATGGTTCCTGGCGCCTATCCGCCATAATGACCGGAAGTGACACAGTGCATCGTATCAATTCTGTTGTTGACCGTTTTCCATGTCATGACATCAAGCTATCTAGTATCTTCTCTCTTTGTCGTCCGCGATCTTTCTTTCCCTGTATTTTTCTAGGTGTAACCAAGTATTTCAAGATTCATCTATCTTCTCATGATGTGCCCGAAAAAAGTTGATTGTTTCTTTCCTTTATTTTTAAGAGTTCTTTTCTTGTGTTGGCCTCTTAGAGAATGTTCTCGCTAGTATTTTTAGCTGTCCAGAGAAATTTCAACATTCTTCTGAGAAATCCAATTTCTGTGGCCTCTAATCGTCTTTTCATTTGTATGTCTACTGTCTATGATTAGCTTCCATAGGTCAGTACTGGCTATATACAGCACCGATGAACTCTCTCGCTTCCATTGACACAGACTACAAATAAAACAACTATCAATTCTTCTACTGTACAACACCAGTGTATGACCGATAACAGACCGGTCTGTGTCAGGGTTGCCATGTGAAAACTTCATTTCAAGCTAGCCAGCGATTTAAAAAAAAAATCCCCAAAAAAGCCAACAAAAATAATTAACTCTGCCACCTTGAAAAACAAGTCACATTTCTGGAATCTGGCTTTAAGAAAAAAGCCAAGTTGGCAACCCTGGACTCTTGTGTCCATAAACAGTATGGACACCATCTGCTACAGGTGGCCTACCAGAGAAGCGTGTTGCCTAGCTACATGGGACGCTCACTGGTTACTTGTCCAAACAATGCCAGACACAAGGTGGTTGGAAAATAGTCGACGAGTGGGAGGGAGAGAAAGTGAGAGTGAACGGGGAGAAATAGAGAGAGGACAGAAGGATGAGTAAGCGAGAGGGGTGAAAAAGTAGAAAGATAGGAAAAGAGAGAAGATATTAAAGATAGATATAGAGAGTGATAGATAGAGAGAGGACAGAAGGATGAGTAAGTGAGAGGGGTGAAAAAGTAGAAAGATAGGAAAAGAGAGAAGATATTAAAGATTGATATAGAGTGCTAGATAGAGAGAGAAAAGGAGGGGGGAAAAAGAGCGAGAGGAGGAGAGAGCAATAGAGAGAAAGAGACATACAGAGAAAAACAGAAACTGAAGAGCGAGAACGCGGATAATATTTAGAAAATAGTTATATGGAAAGATAGAATGAAAGACTGACAGAAGAATAAAGAACGAGTGAGCGAGAAAGGTTTGAGTGAGAAAGAAAAAGATAAAGCGATAAGTTCAAAAAGGAACGTGCAGCGTCACTCATGGGGGAGTGTGTGTGAGAGAGAGAGAGGGGGGAGTGTGTGTGTGAGAGAGAGAGTGTGGGGAGTGTGTGTGTGTGAGAGAGAGAGTGGGGGGAGTGTGTGTGTGAGAGAGTGGGGGGAGTGTGTGTGTGAGAGAGAGTGGGGGGAGTGTGTGTGAGAGAGAGAGAGTGGGAGTGTGTGTGTGAGAGAGAGAGTGGGGAGTGTGTGTGTGTGAGAGAGAGAGAGTGGGGGAGTGTGTGTGAGAGAGAGAGAGTGGGGGAGTGTGTGAGAGAGAGAGAGTGGGGGAGTGTTTGTGAGAGAGACAGTGGGGGAGTGTGTGTGTGAGAGAGAGTGTGGGGAGTGTGTGTGTGAGAGAGAGAGTGGGGAGTGTGTGTGAGAGAGAGAGTGGGGGAGTGTGTGTGTGAGAGAGAGAGTGGGGGGAGTGTGTGTGAGAGAGAGAGAGTGGGGGAGTGTGTGTGTGAGAGAGAGTGGGGGAGTGTGTGTGTGTGTGAGAGAGAGAGTGGGGGGAGTGTGTGTGAGAGAGAGAGGGGGAGTGTGTGTGTGAGAGAGAGAGTGGGGGGAGTGTGTGTGTGTGAGAGAGAGTGGGGGAGTGTGTGTGTGAGAGAGTGGGGGAGTGTGTGTGTGAGAGAGAGAGAGTGGGGGAGTGTGTGTGTGAGAGAGAGAGTGGGGGGAGTGTGTGTGTGTGAGAGAGAGAGTGGGGGAGTGTGTGTGAGAGAGAGAGAGTGGGGGGAGTGTGTGTGAGAGAGAGTGTGGGGAGTGTGTGTGTGAGAGAGAGAGTGGGGGGAGTGTGTGTGAGAGAGAGAGTGGGGGAGTGTGTGTGTGAGAGAGAGTGGGGGAGTGTGTGTGAGAGAGAGAGAGTGGGGGGAGTGTGTGTGTGAGAGAGAGTGGGGGGAGTGTGTGTGTGTGTGAGAGAGAGTGGGGGGAGTGTGTGTGAGAGAGAGAGTGGGGGAGTGTGTGTGTGAGAGAGAGAGTGGGGGAGTGTGTGTGTGTGAGAGAGAGTGGGGGGAGTGTGTGTGTGAGAGAGTGGGGGAGTGTGTGTGTGAGAGAGAGAGAGTGGGGGGAGTGTGTGTGTGAGAGAGAGAGTGGGGGGAGTGTGTGTGAGAGAGAGAGAGTGGGGGAGTGTGTGTGTGAGAGAGAGAGTGGGGGAGTGTCAGAGAGAGAGAGAGTGGGGGGAGTGTGTGTGAGAGAGAGAGAGTGGGGAGTGTGAGTGGGGGAGTGTGTGTGTGTGTGAGAGAGTGGGGGAGTGTGAGAGAGAGAGAGAGTGGGGGAAGTGTGTGAGAGAGAGAGAGTGGGGGAGTGTGTGTGTGAGAGAGAGAGTGGGGGAGTGTGTGTGAGAGAGAGAGTGGGGGAGTGTGTGTGTGAGAGAGAGTGGGGGAGTGTGTGTGTGAGAGAGGAGTGGGGGGAGTGTGTGTGAGAGAGAGAGAGAGAGAGAGAGTGGGGGGAGTGTGAGAGAGAGAGAGAGAGAGAGGAGGAGTGTGTGTGAGAGAGAGAGTGGGGGAGTGTGTGTGTGTGAGAGAGAGAGAGAGTGGGGGAGTGTGTGTGAGAGAGAGAGTGGGGGAGTGTGTGTGAGAGAGAGAGAGTGGGGGAGTGTGTGTGTGTGAGAGAGAGTGGGGAGTGTGTGTGAGAGAGAGAGTGGGGGAGTGTGTGTAAGAGAGAGAGCGAGAGTGGGGGGAGTGTGTGTGTGAGAGAGAGAGTGGGGAGTGTGTGTGTGTGAGAGAGAGAGTGGGGAGTGAGAGAGAGAGTGGGGGGAGTGTGTGTGAGAGAGAGAGTGGGGGAGTGTGTGTGTGAGAGAGAGAGTGGGGGAGTGTGTGTGTGAGAGAGAGAGAGTGGGGGAGTGTGTGTGAGAGAGAGAGTGGGGGAGTGTGTGAGAGAGAGAGAGAGTGGGGGGTGTGTGTGTGAGAGAGAGAGAGAGTGGGGGGAGTGGGGGTGATCTGAGAATAAAATGGAAACGCATCACATTCCCTGACCAAGATTTGTACTCTCATGACTCCATTTTTTTTCGTCAACGTCCATCTGACGACGACTTATTTTATCGTCAGCCCTTAAAGGGACGTTACGTGGGTGTAGATATATTGTTGTGGTTTGCGGCAGGCTACGTTATCTGAATCTTTTGGCCCAACATATCCGGCTTCAGCAGGGTACTTCTACGTACAGGGTAGCCATCCCTCTCGATCCTTACTCGCTAGCCAGATTGGTCAGTTCGCAACTGTAGCCACAGTGGAGGGAGGGTGGAGTACGATCTTTATCAGCTGCTGTTTCCGGCCGCAAGCTGTCAGCTATGAGTCACAGACCACTTTCAGCACAGACGCCGTCTCCCACTATTTGACCCCAGCCCCGATGTCATCACGACCCAGCGACGTTGTTGCGGTGCCGACAGGCCGCTACAACAAGCAAGCCTCGTGACGTCAGATATATCCTGCAGGGCTAGCGGGAGGTGCTAGTAACAGCCAATTTTCTTCTTTAGCTTCAACCCGTAAAATGGGTTTGGATGCGTCGTGTCGCTAATTTACGACAATGCCTCAATCCCTCCCTAAACCTCCACACATCCGGTTTCGGCATGCGAAGACTTCCCTAGCACTTTTATCCAAGGCAGCGATTATTTTTAAACCTAATATTTTCAACTTTTAAGCACCAAACGGTTCTTTAACGTGCGCGATTGCACACGGCATCTCCTGTTTATTGCCGTTATCCAAGAAGGCTAGACATCAGATCTCACTACCCAGAGATCGGGTGAGAGTAAATTCAAAGCTGACAGACAAATAGATAAGGGAGATAAACAACAGAGCAAAGCAGACAGACAAAAAGATAAGGGAGATAAACAACAGTTCAAAGCGGACAGACAAACAGATGAGGGAGATAAACAACAGTTCTAAGCGGACAGACAAACAGATAAGGGAGATAACAACAGTTCAAAGCGGACAGACAAACAGATAAGGGAGATAAACAACAGTTCAAAGCGGACAGACAAACAGATAAGGGAGATGAACTACTGAAGCATACAGACACATAGAGAGGGAGATAAACTACCAAAGTAGACGGAGAAATAGATAAGGGAGAAAAACAACCAACCAAAGTAGGCGGGCAAATAGGATAGATAGTCAAGCAGTTTACGAAGTTATGGCAATGTGCGTTTCTTTAACCTGCCTTGATACAGATTGTTTCAAGGGAGCAATGAGGTGAAGTGGGATCTTGCTAAGCTTTGAGTTGCTGACTTATCAAAACTAAATTATTCTGCCCATGCAAGTGTTCAAATTGTTGACACTTGTCTGTTCTCATTAGCTTATTATTCTCGGATTGTTGTCGCAATCTCATGTTCCAGTCACGGGATGACGCATGCATGAAAGACATCACAAGTTATAGCAATCCTTTTAAGTTGCTTAGATGTCAGTGTGCCAAAATGCAGGTCTTTCGTGGCAATGCGATGTGTTAAAGAGTCGCGATTGCATATAACTGAACAATTACATCAATAGAATGCAACGACACCAAGCTCCAGCATGTCCGCTCTTTGAACACCTACATGAAATAGTAGAACATCACTTGTTTGACAGTCTAAAGTTCACTGACATCAGAGCAACTCTACTTCCACAAAGACCTGATAAATGGAACACTTTGTACGGAACCACGTGTGAACTCAGAAATACCTGCAGTTATCGTTACATGGCGTTGGGTCGTAGGGCGTCAGCTCACATGCCGCTTGATTCACAACAACAGCAGCAGATATTAGATACCTTCCTCGGTCTTAGTTCGGGCTGCCTGCTGTTTTCTGTTTGTGGATATTTCCGAGAACTGTAAACATAGCATTGTCCCTTATTTGTTAGAGTGTCTCTTGTCTCGGAGCTTCCACACCTAATAAATATCCATTCATTATACCATTGCCTTCAAGAATGTGCTTGTCCTTATTGTTAGAGTGTATCTTGTTTCGGGAGCTTCCACACCTAATAAATATCATTCAGTATACCATTGCCTTCAAGAATGTGCATTGTCCCTTATTTGTTAGAGTGTATCTTGTTTCGGGAGCTTCCACGCCTAATAAATTCATTCAGTTATACCATTGCCTTCAAGATGTGCATTGTCCCTTATTTGTTAGAGTGTATCTTGTTTCGGGAGCTTCCACACCTAATAAATATCATTCAGTTATACCATTGCATTCAAGAATGTGCATTGTCCCTTATTTGTTTAGAGTGTATCTTGTTTTCGGGAGCTTCCACGCCTAATAAATCATTCAGTTATACCATTGCCTTCAAGAATGTGCATTGTCCCTTATTTGTTAGAGTGTATCTTGTTTCGGGAGCTTCCACACCTAATAAATATCATTCAGTTATACCATTGCCTTCAAGAATGTGCCTTGTTTGAACGGCTTCTGATCCAAGCTATGGTGCGTCTTGTGGGCATGAAATAATAATTATAGACGGCTTTCTATCTCGAGAGATAAATCGATGTTCCATAATAGGCTGCCAGCACGAGCAAACACAGTGTTTATTATAACTTAATAGTCATATTCTTAATTACATATTGCAGAAGAGTGTTGAGAATACCATGGACAGCTAAGAAGAGTGATGAAACCGTTCTGAAAGAGACCAAAGCAAAAAGAGAGCTAATATCCAATATTAGGAAGAAACAATCATCATTTTTGGCATGTAATGAAAAGGGAACAGCTGGAATATATTGTAACAACTGGGGAAAATGAGGGACGAAGAGACAGAGGGAAGCAAAGAGAAAAAATACCAAACAGCTTAATAGAATGGCTTGGCAGAAGGTCAACATCAGAAATGATAAATAACTAATAATGTTGTGGAGAGACATGATCACCTACACCAGCAGGCATGGTACTTGATAATGATCTGTCATATTTATAAATGACTGTCTCGTCTGCATATACAACTAATCAAGTTAGATAATGGGGGCTGACATTGTGCCTTTACTGCGTCTTGGTTCGTATGTCTCTTCTTTTCTTATCATACTAGCTGGCTCTTCATCCGATTTTCATGCCAATCTTTACCAGAGCTTGCCGCATCTATCTATTTGTGGCCCCTGGTTCCAAACTGCCACCACTAATGCTGGATTGTTTCATGTCACGCTAGCATTTAAAATGAAGCATAACTGATAAACAAAAATCAACAACAGCATATTGTGCATGGTGGTAATGGCCGCTCACAATTCCGTAAAGAAATTCCTAACTACATTGAAACAAAAGTACATTTTATTACAACTTCCTGAAATCGTATAAAGGATTCTGACGAATATTACAGATTCGTGCTCTGTTCTGACATCCGGTAAACGAGAAAAAAATGTGTATATATATATATATATATATATTCCCGTGTGTTACCGGGGCCTCATTATGTGGGAAGTAAAGAATAGTGACACTGTGACCTTCCAGGCATGTCGTAAGAGGCGACTAAGGAGGTTGATCGATGGCTTGACAAGCTGTCATTGTAAAAAGTATTGTTATGGAAACAGAACCATAGATTTTAGAAGCAGTGATCTCTGCAATATGTGCCAATTTGGCACACAAGGTTTGTGTTTTTGAGATTGTAGTTCTGCCCTATGTGTCGTCTTCGGCTCGAAAGAACAATAGATAGATATATATATATAGTGTGTGTGTGTGTGTGCAGGAACACATACGCCAATGCCAACTTTTACGATGATTGTGCTATATAAATGACGTGATATAAAATGACAAAGACGAGGCTCTGCATAATCATGTTGTGGTATTATACAGTGTGTGCATATGCGAACACCCAGCCACGCTCATGCACACAAAAGAAAACACCAACAAAACTGACAAACATTCAAGAGTTAGCAAAGTTTTAGTTTAGTTTACAGATCATCTCCACAGCACATCAGACAACTCAGACCCCTTCCCAGCACCGCCAGAACTGCAACACGCTAGCAAAGGCACTGAAGATGGTTTCAGTTCTGATGCACCAACTCCGTACTAGCCATGAAAATGGAGGGGTAGTTGGTATAGTATGATTGTACAAAGAAATTACGACGGTGGTTTTCTGTTGCCTTCCGTCGGTTTGTTTACAATTGGCTCCACTAGCCTTTGACTAAAAAGTCTCACCCACAAGGCACAGAGAAAAGATACCAGACAGCTTAAGAGAAAGGCTTGACAGAAGGTCAACAACAGAAATGATAAATAACTGTCGTGATCGAAAGCTGTGGAGAGACATGATCACCTACACCAACAAGCTTGGTACAGATTTCTACCTATTGACAATTTGTTTGTAAGGTAAACAATCACATTTGGCATATTATATTTTTAGATTTGTACCTGCTAAGTATTATTTAACGTGAGCTGAGTGTACATGGGGCCTCCTGTTTTTCTTCTATATACCTGGGAGGGCTAGACTTTATGGCTTATCGGATCTCACTACCTAGAAACAAGGGGAGGGGAGGGGTGTAAAGCCACTATGATACCACGGGTTCATCTAAAAATCTAAAGGAAAAATCTCAGCCAGCTTGCAATGGTGGGGTCCGGGACATCCTACTTCTAGACGACACAGTCTCCTACACTACACACACTCGGACGTGAATATTCAAGCTACCTTTAAACAAACATCTCGGGAGGGTTAAACATGTTTTTTTTTTTTATGTAATAATGGGGTGGGGGATGAAATAAAAACTCAAGACCTGAACACCTCGTAGCGACTGTACCGAACAAACGGCTTTTATTTTCCGCTCCTACAGTCTCCCCCATACCCCCCGGGGCCAGACCCCAGTACTAAGAAAATACCATTCAGGAAATGTTTGTAACAAGCACACACAGCATATCGAAGTTATCCGATACACTGACACACACACACAAATATCTAGATACCCAACATACACACACATCATCATTATCATGTGTCATAGCGACAGATGCATGCGATAATTTACTCCCACAATGTTCAGTCCAAGGTGCATTTTATCTATTCTGTAGTTTATTGTTTACTGTGCCATGACAACAACTATCTAGTACCTTTCTCATCATCCGTAATTTCTCTATGTATTTTGCCAGTTGTAACCAAGAATTCCAAATTCCTCTTCTCATGATGTGCCTGAAAAATGTCGATTGTTTCCTTCTGATGTTTCTATGAGCCCTCTTTTTGTGTTGGCCTTTTATATATACACACGTAGGAACACCCCACGTTACAGGCAAACATACACACACGCAGGAACACCCACGTTACAGACAAACATACAAACACGTTGGAACACCCAAGTTACCGACAAACATGTAGGAACACTCAATTTACCGACCCACACACACGTAGGAACACTCAAGTTACCTATACACACACACACGTAGAAACACCCAAGTTACCGACACACCAAACACATAAACACACACATAGGAACACCCAAGTTACCGACAAACACACACATAGGAACACCCAAGTTACCGACAAAACACACACATAGGAACACCCAAGTTACCGACACATACACACACACATAAAACACCACGTTACCGACACACACATTACCTGAGCATATTCCTTCTCTAGAGCGGCCTTCCTGGAAAAGAAAGTCCTGAAACGAGAAGAACGCAAACATTAACTGGACGAGTGTGGGGGTCAGTGACTGGGTGATCTTCACGTCGGTCCCACACAATCAATGGTCAAATCAGCATCATCATTAGCCATTCCGGGCAATCATACTACACGGTCCTGACACTTGATAACAAACAGCGTCGGATGTAAAGGGTCTAGAATTTCAGTTCTATATGTCGTTTTAGAATAGATAGATAGATAGATAGATAGATAGACAGACAGACAGAACAGATAGACAGATAGATAGATAGATAGATAGATAGATAGATAGATAGATAGATAGATAGATAGATAGATAGATAGATAGATAGATAGATAGACAGATAGACAGACAGATAGATAGATAGATAGATAGATTAGATAGATAGATAGATAGATAGATAGATAGATAGATAGATAGATAGATAGATAGATAGATAGATAGATAGATAGATAGATAGATAGATCTAACTATAGCAACGTCGATGCTGCCCAAGCAAAGAGATCTATGTAATCTTGTGGTTGTCCAATATCTGTGATGTGTCCTATTCTATCAATGATGACTCTTGGCCAACCTGTTTAGTCATTATTCTTTGTCCTTATTCCGTAAAGCTGTCACACACAATCTTACTCATTGATTAATTTTGTGTAATTGTATTCCTCCCAACTACCAGATCCTCGAGCCGCAAGTGATTTCTCTCAAATCAAAATATTTGAATTTACCGACGCACACGCAATTCTTCTCCCCTCCTCCTCCTCATCGTTCCCAAACTTGATAACATCGACACATGAAAGCAAATCTTATAAAGACTGGTCTTTCTGCTAGCCCCTAACTTGTACGCACAAATTATCAACCCTCCACTTCTTCCAACTTTCACTTCAGATCTTGGTCCAGATACGAGGTCAACCACCTGTCTGGTTACTGCACTGTCTTACCTGTGAAACATGTCTTACCTGTAACAAAGGTTACAGGTAATTTTAAATGATGCGATAGACGTGTACCTACTACATGTATAACCCTAGAGAACTAAGCAGCATCATTTATGGGGAGAGAGAGGAGAGAGAGAATGGGGTCAGTGCTTTCCCTATGTCTCATTCACAATCATCAGGTGCCGTGCCGGTCGGCGTAGGCGATCATCTCTCGGTAGCTCAGTCGGTGACCATTTATTAATTATGCCATTTCGGTACGCTGTTCAACATCTTTTTTTCTTTTCTTTGCCGTCTAGTCTTCTTTCCATTCACTTTTCCCTAACTGTGATTACCTTCCGGAACTGAATGAGGCAGATAACGAATGAGTGTGGTAACGTGTTCGCCTCGAGCTAAAAGGGATTTAGATCAAATCCAACATGGGAAGATAATTCCAGCCATGACTAATCTCATGGCCACATGAGAGAGTAGGTGTCTAATCTATGCGATAACTGTCTAATCTATACGGGGACTGTCTAATCTATACGGGGACAGGCGATAAATCATAAGTCTCGCGTGCCTTAGTTTAGCACAGAAAATACAGATTTCCACCGAAAACTGAAAAAAATAGGTGGTCTGCTGTTGTTCAGTAAATATTAGCAACAAAAAGTATCGTACATGCTCTTTCCGTAATGAAATATTTATATTATAAACTTTTTTATATTATTATAAACTATTTATATTATTACCGGTCTTTGTCAGCTTTGGGAGCCGCGATAGCTCAGTGGTTAGTGAACTGGACTACAAAGGACAAGGGGGTAGGGTTCGATCCCAACCGACGGCTTCCGGGTTCACCCAGCCTTAAATGGGTACCGGATTTTTTCTGGGAAAGTAAAGCAGCACGGGCGTAATACCGACCACATTATCCCAAAAATCATGTGCTGAAGGTCTGTAAAATATAGGGTCACTAACACCATATTTCCCTATACGCCTCTTGGCGTGACAGGGGTACTTTACTTTACTTTGTCAGCTTTAGTACACAGATCCTGACACGCAAGCAGCCAGGTGTGTATATATATATATATAGATATAGTGTACTAAGCCTGATAGACAAATGTTCAACATAGAATATTAACCAGAGAGACAAGCGTCCGAATTATATTAGCCATACTCCACTTCCCCACCATGGTCATACAATTACCTGTCTGGTCAAGCGAGTATGGATCAAAGTGGCAGGGTGAACACGGTCTTCAATAAAAAACATGCTGATGGATTCATAGGCGTTTATATTACAGGTCATTGTAAACAACACCACAGCGCAATTGATGCTTCATCCCTTCTTTCTTCCATGATTACTCAATCTGACCATCGCTCCAAACGGGCAAGAAGATATATATCAGTAAGAGAACAACCTCGCCTACAGACATTCGACATTCCATACAGCGAGGGAAGGCCGAACATTGCACAACTTATCTGCTTTAGAATTATGTAGGTTCAAGATATGGGGTTCATACAACCGCTAAAGGTAACACTCGAGTCATTGTTTGGAACAGTAAGCGACTGAATAATCTACAACTCGCAGAAATGCCTTATCTCTGTCATGTTTCAGGGCTCCATATTCCCAGATGCCCCGTTCACAAGCCAGGGTCAAGGACAGGCTTGCACTGATTCTATGTAAACATTTATCATGTCTCTTCTATCAAAGGACGGTATGTAAACAGCAAACAATGGAGGCGCGCACACAACAAATGTATGAAGTTGCTAGCGTGTTTGTTCAATAGTTTTACAACTTTCAGTGGAGACGCCACACAAAACACATTCATACAGACAAACCACATTAACCAGAGAGACAAGTGTCCGACACAGAATATTAACCAGAGAGACAAGTGTCCGACACAGAATATTAACCATAGAGACAAGTGTCCGACATATCATATTAACCAGAGAGACAAGTGTCCGACATATCATATTAACCAGAGAGACAAACGTCCGAAATGACATATTAAACAGAGATACAAATGCCCGACACTGAATATTAGCCAGATCAAATGTCCGACATATCATATTAGCTGGAGAGACAAATGTCCGACACTGAATATTAACCAGAGAGACAAATGTCCAACACTGAATATTAACCAGAGAGACAAATGTCCAACACTGAATATTAACCAGAGAGACAAATGTCCGACACATCATATTAGCCAGAGAGACAAATGCCCGACACATCATAATAGCCAGAGAGACAAATGTCCGACACATCATATTAGCTGGAGAGACAAATGCCCGATACATCATATTAGCCAGATCAAATGTCCGACACATCATATTAGCTGGAGAGACAAATGCCCGATACATCATATTAGCCAGATCAAATGTCCGACACATCATATTAGCTGGAGAGACAAATGCCCGACACATCATATTAGCCAGATCAAATGCCCGACACATCATATTAGCCAGATCAAATGTCCGACACATGATATTAGCTGGAGAGACAAATGTCCGACACATCATATTAGCCAGAAAGACAAATGTCCGACATATCATATTAACCAGAGAGACAAATGTCCGACACAACACAACAGAGACTGACACGACACACCACGCAGATAGTCGAGGATACACCAAACCACCAAGGACCCTGAAACCCACATCATCTGTAGCCAAGACACACAATAAACATCAGCTCATAGGGAACAAACAAAGTCTAGTGTAACAAACAATACACAATTTGAGAACCTTTCTTCTAATGTAAAAAACAAACGCCTAGTCCTTCCACACATTTAACTCGACGCACAACAGAACAAGTAAGGAACCCCTGTAAATCTGTCACACAGGAGGAGGGTACTGGGGTGTCATTACTGCCAGCAGCGAACTTGCCGCGACCACACAGTAAACATGGCTTATCACGTGATTGTCTCGTACTTTGATAACGCACTTTGTGGAACTCCTTGTGGTATCAGAACTATGTCGCCGGATGATAAGTGTAAATTTGTGTAATAGCTATACAAGTTGCCTTATACTCAAACTTAGAACACAAACAGCTATTTTCAAGCTACCTTTATATTTCAAACTTAGACACACAAAAAGCTATATATCAAGCTTGCCTTATATTCAAAACTTAGAAACACAACAGCTATTCAAGTTACCTTATATTCAAAACTTAGAACACAACAGCTATTTCAAGTTACCTTATATTCAAAACTTAGAACACAACAGCTATTTCAAGTTACCTTATATTCAAACTTAGAACACAAACAGCTACTTCAAGCTACTTATCTAAACAAGAACAACAGCTATGTTCAACTGTTTACATTTCATCATCGCCGAGTGCCGTCTCCGCAAAGAGGTTGGCTACCATGGAGCGCCATTCTGCTCTGTTTCTTGCTTTGATGGTGCAGGTTGTCATAGGCTGGTTTCTCCATCTTTTGATGTTACTCGTCCATATTAGTCTTGGTCTGCCTCTGTCTCTTTTACCTTGTATTTTCCCCTCGAGGATTACTTTTAGGAGGCCGTTGTGTCTTTTAACATGGTCCAAAAATCTCATTTGTGTTGTTTGAATTGTGTTTAGTAGTTCTCTTTTCATTTTTAGTTGTTTTAAGACTTCGTCGTTTGTTTTCTTTTCCTTCAATCCAATTCTACCTACTCTTCTATATATCCACATTTCAAAGGCTTCAATTCTCTGTTCTGTTTTCTTGTCTAATGTCCATGTTTCTGCACCATATAGGAATATTGATTGAGAAGGTGTAACATTTTGCTATTCTTAGTTTTAGTCCAGGTGTTATTTGTTTTGATGTTAGTATGTTTTCACGGCATTAAAATTACTTTTTGCCATTCCTATTCTTTTGTTTATTTCAGTTGTACATTTTCCATCACTGGTTATAGTATGTCCAAGGTAGTTGTAGTTCTGAACTGTCTCCAGGTCTATTGCTTCAATTTTGATATCCATTTGTGGGTTTTGAGTATTCCTTTGTTGATGATCATAGTTTAGTCTTTTATATTCATATCTAGTCCATATGTTTTGCTTGTCATGTTTATTTCATTAAGTAATTGTTGTAGATCTTTATAATTTTCTACTAGTAGTACAGTATCGTCAGCATATCTTAGGTTATTGATTATCTTTCCATTAATTTGTAGGCCTGGCATCTCTATGATGTTTTTAAAGATTTGCTCAGTGTATAGATTGAACAAGCTTGGTGATAGGCTGCATCCCTATCTTACTCCTCTTTTTATATCAATGGGTGTAGAGTTCTCTTTGTTATATTTCATTATTGCTGTTTGCTCCCAGTATAGATTACATATTAGTCGTATATCCATGTCATCTAGATGTATCTCTTTTAGGCATTCTATAAGTTGTTTGTAGTGTCCTCTATCAAAAGCTTTGGTGTAGTCTATGAAGCAGGCATATATTGGTTTGTTTAATTCTGTGTACTTTTTGATTAATGTTCTCATGCAGAATATGGCTTCTTTTGTCTCGCTATTTTTCCTAAATCCAAATTGCTGTTCATCTAATTCAGTATTGATTTTATTCTGAATTCTTCCTTATATAACTTTTAGCAAGATTTTTGTAAACATGGCTCATTAGGAGTATTATTCTAAGTCACTGCATTCAACTGCACCATTCTTTTTAGGCAATGCAATGAAAGCTGATGTTTTTAGTTCATTTGGTATGTATCCTGTGTGGTATATGTCGTTGCATATGTCCTGTAATCACTTCAATGCCAAAATCTTCTAGTGCCTGTATCATCTCTATCTGTATGCTATCAGGTCCTGCTGCTTTTCCCTTTTTCATTGTTTTTATAGCTTTTTCCACCTCAGATTTTAAAATTGTATAGTTTGATGTTCATTTATAACTGGTTTCTTGTCCCTTTGATCATGAAATAGTTCTGTTATATATTCCTGCAATCTATCTATAATATCTTTATTGTCTGTTACCATTTTTGTCTGCAATGCATCCACCTTCTGTGGCTTTTTAAAATTTTTATTAGTCATTCTCTTTATTTCTGTGTGCAATTCTCTTAAGTATTGTTTGCTTTCCATAGTTTCTATTTCTATACTTTTTGGCTGAGCCAGTCTTCTTTTGCCTTTTTGCACATTTTGCGTATCTCATTATCTATTTTATTGTATTGGGCAGTGTTCTTCGCTTGTCTCCTTTCTTCCATTTTTTCTAAGATTGTGTTAGTTATCCATTTTATTTTTGTTCTTTTTTCTTTTGGGTAAGGTGTCGCAGGTTTCTTGTATGCTTTTCTTTATGCATTGCCATTTGGTTGCTACTTTTCATCAGGATTTCTCTTCTGTATTGCTCAATTCATATGGGTAAACCAGTTTACAACGATATAAGTGAATAAATATTTCTGATATATTAATGTACCCAGTGCATTCAAAGCCTGACTTATATGATACATTCATGTCTATGAGAACATAAGGTCCCACTGTGTCTCTACTAATAACTTATTGCTGCTGAACACCAGTTATTTGTGGATTTTCATCATTGCTCTCTGAAAATGTCCATAGGTGCTCAGATCCAATCCTCGGCACGTCCTGCAGCATCCACTAACTTACAACTCAAACTCTGTGTTGGTTGATATAACCTCTTATGCGCCACTAAGCTTCTCATTTCTGGC
The DNA here is from genome assembly GCA_032433765.1 of Megaustenia siamemsis. Taxonomy (NCBI): domain Eukaryota; kingdom Metazoa; phylum Mollusca; class Gastropoda; order Stylommatophora; family Ariophantidae; genus Megaustenia; species Megaustenia siamemsis. Next base: position 15,222,141 of record JAVIAB010000001.1, read on the forward strand.
TGTGCCTATCTTTACTCCCATCTCTTTCGCCCGAAGGAGTGATGTGGATTTATGGTTGTCAAAGTCCACAGTTCTTCTCGGAGGGCATTAATGACATCCACCTGATCCATTGATTGACAACCTTTGACAACAGCAGCACAGCTAACCAGACTGTCTGATCTTTCATTTCCCCATACTCCTCAATGTCCAGGGATGTAGACAAAGGTGACTCGGTGTATTGATTTCTTCAATGACTCAACCCACTGCCTGAGTACAGAGCCAGCCTCCACTTTTCTTATAATTTCTGGACAATATGAGCTGAACAATCTGACTGTGAACTATAAGCTGGTTGATGAATGGTATCAACTTTGGTAAAAGCTGCAATAGAAGCAGGGACACATCTGTCAGGTCCCATAGGACACACATGACAGTGAGGAAAACAGTACAAGGAACACAAGGAAAATCTCATGTCACTTACCTCATGTCCTCCAAGAGGTCACATTCCTGCTGGTGTTTCACATTAAGCTTGGATATCTGGTCAGTTGGATGTTCTTCAGAGATACGGATGGCTTCACCTGCCAGAGGGAACAAGAACATGGTTGAAGTCATTGGATATATCATTGGACAAATCATGTGGCAATGCTTCAAGAAACATCATACAACTGACAGTAAGTCCAGGTAGTGATGAGAGACACCAGTCACATATTGACAGGATAACAAAGCAGGACAAGTGATAACCATATACACAAACTTGCAGTATTAAAAAAACATAGTCAAGAGACATCACAAACTAACAGCAAAACAGAACATAGACAAGAAATATAAAAAATTCAAAGCAAGAGCAAAAACAGAACATAGACAAGAAATACAGGAGACCCAAACCAACAGCAAAACAGGAGACAAAAGATACCACATACAAAACTGACAATACAACAAGGCAGAGATAATAGACACACACATGCTAACAGCATAACAAGCCAGAGACAAAAGATAACAAAACACACAAACAGCATAACACAATACATAAAAGATATACCATACACAATAACAGCATTACAAAGCACAGCTAAGAGATATAGGAATAAGAATGCATACATAAAATAAAGTCTAATCAAATAAACATGCAGGACAACCATAAACCTGGTTAATTAAGCGAAAGTAATAACACAAAATAGTATGTTACAGCCCATGGGTATAAATAAGAAACATTTTGACCTCAGAATTTCATCAACAAATAGGACAAAACAAAATCAAAACAGTAATTAATTGCACAGAATTGGACTACAAGTGTACTTACCTATGTACAGAAGAGAGAGACACACATATATCACTACCAGGGATGCATAGTGTAAAGTTTCTTTCTCTTTTAATGAGATTAATCTGCCTGTACATACTTAGAAATACCCTTTAGAGCTGGCCACACAGCAAGTGTGACCAGGGGCAACTTAGCTGACCATTTGGTCCCCTTTTACTATGAAACCAGATGAAGTGCTTTCATTCTATACACAGATAAGTACAACTGTAATCCATTTCTATGTAATTAATTTGTTTGTTTTGTCCTGATTGTTGATGAAAATATTTTGTCCCATTCACAACTCTTTGTTTTTCTTCTTTTCACATCACTTTTTTTTCTTCCATTCCCAACTCTTTGTTTTCTTCCATTCACAACTCTTTGTTTTCTTCCATTCGCAACTCTTTGTTTTCTTCCATTCGCAGCTTTGTTTTTTTCCATTCGCAGCTTTGTTTTCTTCCATCACAGCTCTGTTTTCATCCATTCACATCTCTTTGTTTTCTTCCATTCACAACTATTTGTTTTCTTCCATTCACAACTCTTTGTTTTCTTCCATTCACAGCTCTGTTTTCTTCCATTTCACAACTCTTTGTTTATTTCTATTCACAACTCTTTGTTTTCTTCCATTCACATCTCTTTGTTTTCTTCCATTCACAGCTCTGTTTTCTTCCATTCACAGCTCTGTTTTTTTTATTCCATTCACAGCTCTCTGTTTTCTTCCATCCCAGCTCTGTTTTCATCCATTCACATCTCTTTGTTTTCATCCATTCACAGCTTTGTTTTCTTCCATTCACAGCTTTGTTTTCTTCCATTCCCAACTCTTTGTTTTCTTCCATTCACATCTCTTTGTTTTCTTCCATTCACAGCTCTGTTTTCTTCCATTCACATCTCTTGTTTTCTTCCATTCACATCTCTTTGTTTTCATCCATTCACAGCTTTGTTTTCTTCCATTCCCAACTCTTTGTTTTTTCCATTCACAACTATTTGTTTTCTTCCATTCACAACTATTTGTTTTCTTCCATTCACAACTCTTTGTTTTCTTCCATTCACAGCTCTGCTTTCTTCCATTCACAGCTCTGTTTTCTTCCATTCACAACTCTGTTTTCTTCCATTCACAGCTCTGCTTTCTTCCATTCACAGCTCTGTTTTCTTCAATTCACAGCTCTTGTTTCTTCCATTCACAGCTCTTTGTTTTCTTCCCATATTTTTTTTTTAATTATAAGTGGTATTTTAGTTCTAATCTTGGAAATTTTACAACATCAATGGATGAATTTATCCTGGAACCTGATACATTTTACTCGTTCTTAAAACTGATATTTTATAGAAGTGGTTTAAATGCGTGGCACACACACAAAATGTGAAATAATTTAGCTAAAGCGAATAAATAGTTTAGCTAAAGTAAATATTTATGTATGAGTTATATTTAATTTCTTAATGCTTGTAATGAACAGATCAGAGAAAGCCAAATCTGAGGGTTTCCAGAATAAAATATTCAATTTTTTAATGACAAAAGTTGTTACATTTTAAGGTACAGCTTCTTCTAATCACTTTACATGCATTAGAGAAAAAAAATGTGTATTTCATCTTCATGGAAAGATGGAAAGACACAATTGAAGACATCAACTAAATTATCTGTGACAAACAGATATGCATTGTATACTCATAGAACCTCAGTGGCTGAGTGGTTAGTGTGCTCGCTTCCTGATCAGAAGGGTCCAGTTCCGATCTCTAGAAATGGCAGAAATTTTTTTTCGGATGGATACACCGTATTCCCAGTATGCCTAACAAGGTGTAGATGGAAACTTTACTTTTTAATACACTCATAGAGATAAAACATACACCTTTATGTTACTGGTTTCACATGCAAGAAATACCAAACATATAAACTGACAGCAAAACTAAGCAAAGAAAAGAGAGAACAGACAAAGTGATTACATAACAAACATTTAAAAAAAAAGTAAAGTGCCTCCGTCATGCCAAGTGGTGTATAGAGAATATGGTGTAAGTGACCATAAATTTTACTGACTCTCAGCACATGATTTTTTGGGGTAATGTGGTCGGTATTACGCCTGTGCCGCTTTACTTTCCCAGAAAAAAATCCAGTACCAATTAAAGGCTGAGTGAACCTGGAAGCCGTCGGCTGGAATCGATCCCTACCTTTTGTCCTTTGTAGTCCAGTTCACTAATCACTGAGCTATCGTGGCTTCATAACAAACACAGGCATGAGACAAACAAACCTACAGCGTAACAAGGAAGACAAAAAGACAATATCAGACACACAAACTGACAGCTTAGCAAGGCAAAGACAAAAGAATACCAAACACAAACTAAAGCAACGGAGACCACAAAAAAGATATACCAGACACACAAACAGACAGAATAAAAATAAACTGATAAGAGATACCAGATGCACAAACTAACAGAATAAAAGACACAGACAAGAGATACCAGACATACACAAAGATGCATAACAAGAGAAAGTTAACACAAAAACTGACACACAAACAACAAGTTTACCACACAGCCACATTTACTGTGATGCTCCTCTCATGCAGCAAGTCCCCACATTTAAAGCATCTCCAAAACAACCACTGAAATTATTGCCTTGGGCAGACAGGGCCTCCCAACCTTCACTATCAGTTCAAGCCCAGTCTAGACAATAAGCTTAAGTAGACCTCCACAGATTGTTATCAACACTATCATCATCATTTTTGGGTCCACCTACCTAATCCCACCACTGGCTCAACACAAACCCCACAACACCACTAAAACAAAACCCAACATGCTCCACTCACACACTTCTATCTTTCCTTCTGGTATTCATCTAATGACTACCAAAGAAATGGACAGTCCTCTCTGTCATTCATTCTTAAAAGTACATATGCACCGATATCAAATATAGCATATATTAAATCTCCCGTGTGTTACCGGGGCCTCATTATGTGGGAAGTAAAGAATAGTGACACTGTGACCTTCCAGGCATGTCGTAAGAGGCGACTAAGGAGGTGATCGATGGCTTGACAAGCTGTCATTGTAAAAAGCATTGTTATGGAAACAGAACCACAGATTTTAGAAGCAGTGATCTCTGCAATATGTGCCAATTTGGCACGCAAGGTTTCTGTTTTTGAGATTGTAGTTGATGTGCCGTCTTCGGCTCGAAAGGACGATAGATAGATATATTAAATGCAGGGTCATGTGTAGAGCTGCAGAAAACAATGAAAATAAACATGAAATGGTATTGAGCATATATAGTATACTGTGGGTTTTTAAGAGATAGAGTATCTGGGTCTACACCCTTTGGGCTGGCCATGACTCGAAAGGTCAATAGATAGATAGGTATTGATCAGCCATGCTAACATAAAGACAAGAATTACAATATTTCAGCAAAAGCCTACATCAGATATAACAAACTATAGACACATTAAACACAAAATTCTGAGTTAGAATGCACAACACTAATACTATTTTATGTTTATTTTCTTTGTTATCTTTCTCAAAAGGACGCTAAGTGGGTATATATGCATTGTGTTATGGTTTATTTTCATCTTTTAGGCTAACACATCTAACTTCAGCATAGTATATTTTAGAACCAGGTTGCAGTCCCTATTGAATCCCTGATCCTTAGCAGACTAGACTGGCAAGTCTGTGTCTGGAGGCACAGCAAAGAGGGTGGAGAGGGTCTGGAGGGTTCTGGTTTACCAAAGCTGACACAAGCCATCAGCTATGAGTCGCTGACAGCTTCCAGCTCTCCTGCTGTCAAGTGTCTTGCCTCCGTTTACAATAAAAACACCAGGACTACTGTTTCATCAGGTGACAGTCACCGAGTGACTCCAATTCTAAACTACATACGGAGACAACAAATGAAATAGTTGGCTCATCTGCAAAGAATGCCAAGAGAATACTACATCAAACATATATTAAAAGATGAAATGGAAGAAAAGCCTGTCGTAGACCTAGAGTAAGATGGTAACACATCAGAGAAACACTGCAACAACATCAAGTAACAATGGTTGAGACTACCAGAAGGGCAAAAACTAGAGCTTTACATCTCTTTGTACACCTGAAGGGGTATGAGATGAATTGAAGAGAGATAAAGAGACTCTAGTTGTCCTCTGTACACCTGATGGGGTATGAGATGAATTGAAGAGAGATTAAAGAGACTCTAGTTAGTCCTCTTGTACACCTGATGGGGTATAAGATGAATTGAAGAGAGATAAAGAGACTCTAGTTAGTCCTCTTGTACACAGATCCAATGTCTCCACAACAGAGAATGTCAAAACAAATTCAGTCAGTGATTTCTAGCTTTGAACACTTGACTTGGCCAAGAGGAAATTATACTTGCCTACCTCAAACTAAAACTCCCTGTTTGCATTCTCTTCCATTTAACATCACCACAAAATAGTGTCACCCTTTACATACATTTCAAAACCCATGCTATCTCTTCCACCTTCTATTTCTAGATTACAAATATTTACATCAAACTCTCACCGACCCCTCTACCCTCACTGATGTAAGATTTTAATATTGATCCAACATGAACTAGCACATTCATTCTATCCACAGCTGCCATTGTATGTTGGGTCCCCCCTACATTTGTAGCTACCTGATAAAAAGAATCAATCACACATTTCCTGAAGCACGAATTCATAGACAATATTGAATTAGACGTCAATTTCAGCTCTGGCTAGTTTTTGTACACATTTGGCTAATCAGAAGCATAACTACAAGACTTGAGGGAAGGCAAGCAATAGGAGGGGAGAATACAAGTCTTGACTTTATTTATTAATTGTTAGTGGTTCAGACTGTGAAACCAGGTCTGGTAGTCGTTCAGACTGTGAAACCAGGGCTGGTAGTGGTTTAGATTATGAAACCAGGGATGGTAGTGGTTCAGACTGTGAAACCAGGGCTGGTAGTGGTTTAGATTATGAAACCAGGGATGGTAGTGGTTCAGACTGTAAAACCAGGATTGGTAGTGGTTCAGACTGTGAAACCAGGATTGGTAGTGGTTCAGACTGTGAAACCAGGATTGGTAGTGGTTCAGACTGTGAAACCAGGATTTGTAGTGGTTCAGACTGTGAAACCAGGTCTGGTAGTGGTTTAGATTATGAAACCAGGGATGGTAGTGGTTTAGATTATGAAACCAGGGCTGGTAGTGGTTTAGATTATGAAACCAGGGCTGGTAGTGGTTTAGATTATGAAACCAGGGATGGTAGTGGTTCAGACTGTAAAACCAGGATTGGTAGTGGTCAGACTGTGAAACCAGGGCTGCTGATAGTGGTTTAGATTATGAAACCAGGGCTGGTACTGGGTTAGATTATTATATCAGGGCTAGTCCCGTGTGTTACCGGGGCCTCATTATGAGGGAGGTAAAGAATAGTGACACTGTGACCTTTCAGGCATGTTGTAAGAGGCGACTAAGTAGGTTGACAGATGGCTTGACAAGCTGTCATTGTAAAAAGTAGAGTTATGGAAACAGCGCCATAGATTTTAGAGCAGTGATCTCTGCAATATGTGCCATTTTGGCACGCAAGGTTTCTGTTTTGATATTGTGCTTCTGCCTATGTGCCATCTTCGGCTCGAAAGGACAATAGATAGATAGTGATACAAACTTTTTTTTTGTATATGTAAAAAATAACTAAACAGTTACTAATAAATGAATTGGAAAACAACAAGAGATATAGAAACAAAGTTGAACGCATTCGAAAATAAATGTCTAAGGAAAATACTTGGTATAGAATGGAACGAATTCAAAACAAACGAGGAAATTAGAGAAATCGCCAATCAACCACTAATATCTTCAGTAATAAAGAAAAGACGATGGTCATACGTTGGACATGTGATGAGAAGAGATAATAATCGAATAGCAAAGCAAGCCCTCATATGGGAAACAACAGGTAAAAGAAAAAGAGGAAGACCCAGGGAGACACTGAGAAGAACATTGATGAGAGAGGCAAGAGCAGCAGGAATCGGCTCCCTCAATGAGATAGAACTGCTTGCACAGAACAGAGACAGATGGCGAGATTTGATAAAATATCTTTAAAAGAAAACTGCTAGAACAAAAATTCATATAGGAGAAGGTGTATCTTGGTCTACGCCCTATGGGCCGGTTACGGCTCGAAAGGTCAATAGATAGATAGATAGAAAAAATAACAAAATTTGTATATATATATATATATATATGCGCTCTTTTGTGTGAGTTTATATATGTATCTGTGGCCTCTTAGATACTTATAGACATTGCCAGTGTCTTTGTAGTCTGGTAACCTAGACAGTGTTCCCCCCTACTCACATATCTTTAGAACCCTTAAACGGTTTGACCCTCCAACCAGCAGGGTAATTACAGCGTACAACTGCATGGATTCTCCCACTTTCTCATTCCAGCCACGGTCCACGACACAGAGAAGAAATATTTCTTTCTTAAACCAGTTTTGATTATTTTGTTTTGGATGTTTCATTACTAGTTAGCTATGTAGGATCTATGACTAAGATCATTACAAAGAATCATCATGCGAAGAGTGCGAAACAAAATCAGTCCAGAAATTAGCGACGAACAGTGTGGTTTTGTTAGAGATAAAGGAACATGCAATGCAATTTATATCATAAGATTTAGTAGAATGAGCCATAGAGGTGAAAACAGGTCATACCTATGTTTCATAGATTACACCAAGGCATTTGACAAAGTAAAGCACCAAGAAATAATCAAAATTTTAGAAAACATAAACATAGACAGCCAAAGATATAAGAATAATCATCATTACCACCAAGAACCGGGCCTACTTGCGTAGGTGATCATGTCTCTCCATAACCTTCGATCTCGACAGCTATTTATCATTTCTGTTGTTGATCTTCTGCCAAGCCATTCTTTAAGCTGTTCGTTATTTTTTCTCTTTGCTTCCCACTATCTCTTCGTCCCTCAATTTTTCCAGTTGTTACAATATACTCCCAGTTGTTCTCTTCTCATTACATAGGCAAAAATGATGATTGTTTCTTCCTAATATTGGAAATTAGCTCTCCTTTTGCTTTGACCTCTCTCAGAACATCTTCATTACTCTTCTTAGCTGTCCATGGTACTCTCAACATTTTTCTGTAAAACCACATTTCTACAGACTCCAGTGATTTTCTTGTCTGTAGTCCTATTGTCCATGATTCACATCCATATGTTAAGACTGGCTCTACATAACATTTATTGATGTTCTTTTAGTTAGACTTGCGTATATAAATACCCCTACTGATGTCCTGTGTACATGAATACCCTTACTGACGTCTATTGCACCCAGTGTACATGATTATCAGCACTGTTTTCTTAAATCCCGAGTACATGAATTCCCTCATTGATGTCCTCTCAAACCCTGTTCTTATCAATGCTCTCCTACCCTCACTCTTATCTGCCTTGACTCACATTATCCTTCTTACCCTCACTTATATCCTTGACTGACATTATCCTTCTTACCCTCATCTTATCTGCCTTGACTCACATTATCCTTCTTACCCTCACTCATATCCTTGACTCACATTATCCTTCTTACCCTCACTCTTATCTGCCTTGACTCACATTATCCTTCTTACCCTCAGTCTTATCCTTGACTCACTACTCTGACTGAGGTATGTTTTTTTTCACACTATACCCCCCCCCTACCCTCATCACATAAATCGCCAGATACAGACCCAGTGATTTTCTTGTCTGTTGTCCTATTGTCCATGATTCGCATCCATATGTTAAAACTGGCTCTACGTAACATTTAAGAACTCTTTTACTTGTTTCTATTATCAAAATGGATTGCATAGTATCTTCCTCATTTTTGGAAAGCTGCTTTTGCCTGAGCCATTCTGCATCATCATCTCTTTGTACATCTTCCGTCTGAGGTTAAAAAGTTCTCAAATATTTAAATTCCTTTGCCTGTTTTAATATATGTTCCACTTGTATTTATTTGCACGCAGGAGATATATTTTTCTTTGTTGTTACCATTACCTCTGTCTTTTTGCTATTAAGGCTGAGTCCTTTATTTTTGCTTTCTTTCACTATAATGTCCAACTTAGATTATTTACATTATGACCTCCAATTGTTATTCCAGGCATGCCCCTTATGGATCTTAAAATAATCTCACTATAAATATTAAACAAATCTGGTGACAGCACACAACCTTGTATTACACCCTGTTTTTTATTTTTGAAACATTCCCAATTGGTTTCCAGTTCTTATGCCGCTTTTGTTGCCAGTACATGTTCTTTATTATTCTTAGATCTTTGCTGTCTACGTTTATGCTTTCTAAAATTTGATTATTCTTGGTGCTTTACTTTGTCAAATGCCTTGGTGTAATCTATGAAACATAGGTATAGATCTGTTTTCACCTCTATGGCTCTTTCTACAAAAGATCTTATGATATAAATGGCATTGCTTGTTCCTTTATCTCTAATAAAACCACACTGTTCATCGCTCTAATTACTTTTGTTTCGCACTCTTCGCATGATGATTCTTAGTAATATCTTAGTCATATGACTCATAAGGCTTATTGTGCGATGATCATCGCATTCAATCGCACCCGATTTCTTGGTAGGGCTATGAATATTGATTTGAGCATGTCGTCTGGTATATATCCACTGTTGTAGATATCATTCAATATTTTTGTTATTATTTCTATTCCAAAATCACCCATGGCTTCAATCTCTTCTTTAGTTATATTATATGGTCCAGGAGCTTTGCTTGCTTTCATATTGCGCAATGCATCTTCCACTTCTTCTCTGAGTATTGTGGTCCTCCATTATCCTCAATATTTACTTCTGTATAATAACTAAGAATAATAAAGAACATGTAATGGCACAAACAGCGGCCATAAGAACTGGAACCAATTGGGAATGTTTCAACAAATAAAACAGGGTGTTAGACAAGGTTGTGTGCTGTCACCAGATTTGTTTAATATTTATAGTGAGATTATTTTAAGATCCATAAGGGGCATGTCTGGAATAACAATTGAGCTCATAACATAAATAATCTAAGGTATGCAGATTATACAGTCTTAATCGCTAAGATTGAAAATGAGTTACAAGAAATATTGGACATTATAGTGAAAGAAAGCGGTTGGCTTACCACGGCAACAGCCGGGGTTCGTACCCTGGCGAGGACACCTGGGTTTTACTAATTCCCTAAAAATTAGTAGGAGCCGCGATAGCTCAGTGGTTAGTGAACTGGACTACTACGGACAAGGGGTAGGGTTCGATCCCAACCGACGGCTCCGGTTCACCCAGCCTTAAATGGGTACCGGATTTTTTCTGGGAAAGTAAAACAGCACGGGCGTAATACCGACCACATTACCCCAAAAATCATGTGCTGAAGGTCTGTAAAATATAGGGTCACTAACACCATATTTCCCTATACGCCACTTGGCGTGACGGGGGGTACTTTACTTACTTTACTTTACTATAGTGAAAGAAAGCAAAAATAAAGGACTCAGCCTTAATAGCAAGAGACAGAGGTAATGATAACAACAAAGAAAAAGACATCACCTCAGTGCAAAATAAAGACAAGTGGAACAATCTTAAAACAGGTAAATGAATTTAAATATTTGGGAACTTTGTTAACCTCAGACGGAAGATGTACAAAAGAGGTGAGATGCAGAATGACTCAGGCAAAAGCATCTTTCCAAAAAATGAGGAAGATACTATGCAATCCATTTTTGACAATAGAAACTAGAAAAAGAGTTCTTAAATGTTACATACAGCCAGTCTTAACATATGGATGCGAATCATGGAAATAGGACAACAGACAAGAAATCACTGGGTCTGTAGAAATGTGGTTTTACAGAAGAATGTTGAGAGTACCATGGACAGCTAAGAAGAGTAATGAAGATGTTCTGAGAGAAGTCAAAGCAAAAAGAGCTAATTTCCAATATTAGGAAGAAACAATCATAATTTTTTGGCCATGTAATGAGAAGAGAACAACTGGAATATATGTAACAACTGGAAAAATTGAGGGACGAAGAGATAGAGGGAAGCAAAGAGAAAATAACAAACAGCTTAAGAGAATGGCTTGGCAGATGGTCAACAACAGAAAAGATAAATAACTGCCGAGATCAAAGTTGTGGAGAGACATAATCACCTACGCCAGCAGGCCCGGTACTTGATGATGATGATGATGATGTAGGATTAGTTTTATTTACTTACATATCTGTGTGTGTGTTGTTTGTTGTTCCTGTTAAATGCCTATTGATCCGAAACGTCGTTCAAATTTGTGTCGTCGATCAATCACCCAGAACTTTTACCATACCATTTTTTTAAATAATTTTTTTTCAATTCTCCAGCACATTTAGCTTTACTGCAGCTCAGCATTTTTATGCATTCATTTGCATTTCTTTGCCTTAACCCATTACTTTTAACAGGTTGCTGTGTCTTTTATATGCCCTAAAACTCTCATTTGTCATGTTTGAATTGTGTTTAATAGTTCTCTTTTCATTTTTAGTTGTTTTAGAGACTTCATCGTTTGTTTTCTTTCTTTCCATCCAATTTTTCTATTCTATAAATCCACATTTCCAAAGCTTCTATTTTATGTTTATTTTTGTTGCCTAATGTCCCTGTTTCTGCAAGTTCATTACACACAAAACTAATTTAATATTTTAGCACCAAATTTGTGGCTAAGGAGGTCTCTCTCTCTTTTCTCTATTTAAACACCAAGGAAGTCAAATGCCCTATTTCCCCACAATCCCCTACAGGAAGTTTGGGAAAACTTATCAGTTTAAATAAGAATGATTCATTAACATGAGCAGGGAACGGAAATTATTGCTTGGAGAAGTATTACATTTCTCGATACTGCCCCAGTGGCTGCACTGAGTTTACAGACAGGAAGCCAAGTGCTGCATTTCAGCTATGTCAACTACTTGATTTTTCTTTTCACTGTCCAGAAAATGTGTCTGAATCTTTTTCTTTCTTTCCTCGTTTGCCTTTCAACATTGAGCGGAGATATAATTTGGAGTCTTTTGCTCTTCTGTTTGACCATAGCTGCTGTTATTTTTCCTAGTGTTTCTAATATTTCATCAATCCATCTTATACGCGGTCAGCCCTTGGGTCTGGTGCTCCTGCAACGTTTATTAAAGGCTCATTGTTTTGTGTTTTGATCTTTCTGACTTGTCACGAGGCCAAACCATTCTATCTGTTGTTTCTTTAAATATTCTGTGGTGGGGATTATTCCTAGCTTTTTTTTCTCTGTTCCTCATTTCTGGTCTTATCTCTAAGGCTTTTTTTTATGTCATTCATCTAACACATTTAGTCTCAGTTATTTTTCTTATTGATCTCACATCTAGGGTCCAAGTCTGGCATTGGTAGCACAGCATTGGAATGGAGATTATATTGTAGAGTGCCCATTTTGTTTCTACAGTTATTAATTATTATAAGTCTTAATAATGTATGTATGTAGGTAAGGGTTCCTGTTACACCTAGGGGTGTTTATGGGAAACATATATGTATAGTTAGTGCCCATATGTTTTAGAGATTGGCAGCACATTTGTGGGGGATGAGGTTGGTACCATGCCTGGCCACCCTCCTTTCTCCAGAGTAATCTCTGGTACACATTTTTGGAGACTGGGTGAATCCCCAAAGCCATGGTGGTCTGGAAAATAAATTCACCACAAATGAACCTGAACTATCATGATCAGTAGATTGGTATCTAGGTGGTATAAAGGTAAGAGATAATCTGGACAAGAAGGCTCCAGGTTTGAATCTCACCACAACTAGCGGGAATTTTTTACTTAAAGTCTGTGGTCTCTTCATGGCTTTACACTCCCTTGATGTCCAAGTAGAGAGATCTGATGTTCAAGTAGAGAGATCTGATGTCCAAGTAGAGAGATCTGATGTCAAGTAGAGAGATCTGATGTCTAACACTTTTGGATAAATTAAAAACATATGGGAGGTCCTATGTGCATTCTGCACACATTAAAGAACTCTTTGCAGTTGGAAATCTCAAATAGCAGACAAAAATGGCTGCTGGCCTGGCAAAACTGATAGGAAAAATCTCCCCAAAAATGTCAAACTTTCAATGATAAAAAAAATGAGAGTATATCTGAAGCCAGAGAGTATCTGCCTGTATGGCAAGGGACACCTGAGCACATGGCTGCTGGTGTGAAATTCATGCACAAGTTGATAGAAATAAATAGATATTAGATGGTCACAACATTGACAGGACATGAGCAGACACAGAGACTGGATCGTCCTGTCATTCACTAACAATTTTTTAGGAAAATATGTATATGTGTAGGGGTGGGGGAATAGAAAGAGGTACACACAGTGATTGGCAGATCTCAAAATTTACAACAAATACAATAAGAGTGGAAAGGGATGTATGCATAGATAATGTTGCCACAACATTGACAACAAATAGAGTGGAGAGAAAGAGACAGATATGGAGACTGGCTGGTCACAACCATGACAACAAATGCTATAAGAGTGGAGAGAAAAGTGATGGAAATGGAGACTGGCTGGCCACAATAATGACAACAAAATCAATAAGAGGAAAGAAAGAGACAGAAAAGAGACCAGTTGGTCATAAAGTTGAGAGAATAAAAAAGAGAATACACAAAAATGTCTTGTCTCAAATTGACAATAACATAAAAAATATAAAAATAATCAGTCAATTGTTGTGTTTCTCTTTTTCTATTGCCTCTCTTTTATTTACTGTCATTGAACAACAACTAGACATATGATATAGATGATACACAGATGTAAGACTGACTGGTCAAAGCACTAACAATAAATATAATGTGAATAAAGAAATGGACAAAGATAAGACTTGAAAAGCTGACAGGTCACAATGTTACTATAACATTGTCATTATGACGACTATTAGAGTATAGACTGATAAATTCATTATTCAAGAAGATGGGAGTGAAAATCAGAAAGGAAAAAAGAGGCAATCCTTGATCATCATGTCATGACCCTACATATCAACTCTAACTCACACTGACTACTCACTATTGACTGATAAATATATATATATATATATATATATATATATATATATATTTCTTTTATTTTACATATACAATATTTTATACATAAAATTCTTGAATTCAAATTAATAAGAATAAGAGTGAAGGAGAGAAAGAGACACATCCCCACTTGCAGCTTCAGCAGAGTCAGAAACTGAATCGACTCAGGTTAGTCATCAGTCCACTGAGTGGTGCGATTGACAGAAAGAAAGAGACGGACTTGTATCAATTCTTCACACTATCACTAAATGAATGAAACAGAGAGACAAGCAGGACACAACATTTGATATGAACAATAGAATAAAACACTCATCCATATCACCAATAATAACCCTATGCATTATACTTAAAAGTAAATAGTAAATATCACTTTCCACTTGTGTTGATCGACAATTACACAATAAGTTTTGTCCACAAAGCAAATATATTATTTTTGTATATTGTAATTGACTTCATTTACAAACAAATGACAGAACGACAATAACATTCATTAAATTTGTAAAGACAACTCAAGAAAACCGTGAAACCATTCAATTAATTTAAAACAACAGTGCCAACAAAAGAACCATAAATAAATATATAGTTTTCAGTTGAATTTCATTGACGACTGAGAATGAATGAAATAAAGATTGGGATCACATTCAAATAATGAAATAATCAAACAAAAAAATAACATAATCATCAATCATTTCCCCACTATCAACAATTGAACACAATGACAGTTTTGATATGATAAATAAATAAGATAGCATATCAATGATTACCTTTCGCGGCGGTGGTTGCATGGTAGCTGGTAGAGACAATCACAAGAAGACAAGAGGCTTGCATGAAAGGGCTGGTCCAAGTTAGTCCCAGCCTCACAGGTCGGCCATCTTGTTCGTTGATGGAGGCTGTGCTGATTACCTCCCACTGCCTGCAAAAGAACGCTTTTCTGATCACCTCCCCCCGCACTTTTAAGTTTTCGCTGTTCTGTTAACCTCCCCTGCCAGTTTTGGAGGCTAATCTAGTCACCTCCCTCTGAGATATTCCAGTTATTTCTCTCTACCAGGGAATTAAACTTCGTCTCAAACTTCTCAGGAGACGTTGGAGCTTTTGTGGTTATAATTCCTTCCCTCTGTCCTGTTCAGCTGTTCATCCCCTTTCCAGTCAGTGAAGTGTTGCCCCCACCGATTGAGACCCCTTCCCGCACCACGAGTATAGGGGACAGCATCCGTGATTTGTTATCACTGGTTCTGTAGTTTGGAGAGAAGTTGGTCACCATATCAATTATTTTATGTTTCCTATATCTAGAGTCTGCCGGGGTAGTCCGTCTGTAAGGCAGACTCCAACAGTCAGACCATCTTCTTCTTTCCTTCCTCATTTGCTTTTCAGCGTCGAGGGAAGATAACTTGCCGTCTTTTTCTCTTCTTTTGCCACCTCCTGCTGTTATGTTTCCTAGAGTTTCTAATATTCCATCAATCCTTTTTTTTCGTGTTCGACACATGAGTCTCGTGTTCTCGCAACGTTTATCATATGTTCGTTGTGTTGTGGTTATGTTTTTTTCTGTTTAATCACGTGGCCAAACTATTGTTTCTGTTGTTTCTTTATTTATTCTATGGCAGAAATTATTCCTAACGGTTTTTCTCAGTTCTCATTTCTGATCTTATCTCTCATGCTGTTTTCTGCCATTCGTCTCTCATAAGTCATCTCCTTAATGGTCATTTTCCGTATTGTTTCCGAGCCTGTGAGTCCAAGGAGAATTGAAAAAATATATATATAAATGGTATGGTAAAAGCTTTACGTGATTGGTAGATGCCACAGATTTGAACAACGTTTCAGCTCAATGGGCCTTCAGCAGGGACAAACAAACATCACGCAAACCAGGATATGTAAGTAAATAAAACTAAACCTACATAGCTAACTAGTAACTAAACATCCAAAACAAAATAATCGAAACTGGTTAAAGAAAAGAAAAAATGACTTCCCTGTGTCGTGGAGCGTGGTCAGAATGGGAAAGAGACAGTCACACGTGTATAGCTGTAATTATACCCTGCTGGTCAAGACCGTGTGTGAAGGGTTCTAAAAATACGCGAGTAAGGGGAGCGGGATGTGGATATATAGAAGAATTGGTAGAATTGGATGGAAAGCAAAGAAAATACATGATGAAGTTTTAAAACAAATAAAAAGAGAACTACTAAACACAATTCAAACAAGACAAATGCGGTTTTTGGTCCATGTTAAAAGACACAACAACCTACTAAAAGTAATCTTGGTGGGGAAAATACAAGGTAAAAGAGGCAGAGGCACAGCTGAAGTCATAAACGTTTATTGACACGCTCTCCAGACCGTTCCAACGGAAGACATTTTCAGGGTCTGCTGTTATCTCTTTCAGTAGGGAAGATTCTTATCAATTTAGCGGTAGAGATTTCAGTGACAACATTTATCATGTTTTTAAATTGTTATCTACATGTTTATATTTATCTAACACTTCAAATATTATATATGAATTTTTAGATAATTAGGCAAAGAATTAGATTTTACCAATAGAGACAAATACGAATATTATTATAGAGGGAAACTTCCGAGGCGACAATCAGCGAATCAATTCAGAGGAAGAGCTATGTTTACAGCACTCTGAAAAAATGACAAATAATCAACACAGAAAAAAAAGAACAATATATGGTCTGAAGCAGGACCGAACCCGTACTCCTTGGCACCGAGCCTTGCCGCGACACCAATACCAAGAGGGTACAAGACCTATAAGAAGAATATGGCTTGATGACAGTTTACACTAATCAAATTGAGAGTGACGAACTGTGCGGCTAAACGTACATGACAGAAATCGACAAGGCGCATGATGCGTCCAAACGTACGGAAAGAGTTAAACTTAAAGTGGCGATAAACAAGTCTTTATTTAATACGGTAGTTCTTGTTATGATAATCATGCTGTTTCTTTTTTTATGCGCTTGATATCGTTGAGAAATGTAAGTGGCGGTTGTAGACATGGCTTTATCAAGCATCCAGTCATGGTTGGCTAACTCACAAGTAGACGCTATTCAAGCGACACGGCTGTTTACGAGGGGAAAATGTATCTTATTTTTTTTCCTGAGCTAGGAAATGTAATATTGAATGAGAAAAATAATATGATATTCATCTATCTATCTATCTATCTATCTATCTATCTATCTATCTATCTATCTATCTATCTATCTATCTATCTATCTATCTATCTATCTATCTATCTATCTATCTATCTATCTATCTATCTATCTATCTATCTATCTATCTATCTATCTATCTATCTATCTATCTATCTATCTATCTATCTATCTATCTATCTATCTATCTATCTGTCTGTCTATCTATCTGTCTATCTGTCTGTCTATTTATCTAGCTATCTAGCTATTTCACCAATTCTTTCTCTCCCCGTCTCCCTAATTCTCTCTTCCCTTCTCTCTCTCCCTCTCTCTTGCACTCTTCCCCTCCTCTCTCCCTAACTCTCTCTCCCCATCTCTCTCCATAATCGCTCTCTCTCTTTCCCCTCTTCTCCCTTAACTCTCTCTTCCCCTCCTCTCTCCTCCCTGTTCTCTCCCTAACTCTCTCTCTCTTCCTCTCCTCTCTCCCTAATTCTCTCTCCTCCCTCTTTCTCTCTTCCCCTCCTAACTCTCTCTCTTCCCCCCTCTCTCTTCTTTTCTTCTCCCCTAACTCTCTCTCTTCCCCCCTCTCTCTCTTCTCCTCTTCTCCCCTAACTCTCTCTCTTCCCCCTCTCTCTCTTCCCCCCTGTCTCTCTTCCCCTCTCTCTCTTCTCCTCTTCTCCCCCAACTCTCTCTCTTCCCCTCTCTCTTTTCCCCTCTCTCTCTTCCCTCCTAACCCTCTCTCTCTTCTCCTCTTCTCCCCTAACTCTCTCTCTTCCCCCTCTCTCTCTTTCCCCTCTCTCTCTTCCCCTCTCTCTCTCTTCTCCTCTTCTCCCCTAACTCTCTCTCTTACCACTCTCTCTCTCTCTCTTCTTCTGTTCTCCCCTAACTCTCTCTCTCTTCCCCCTCTCTCTCTTCTCCTCTTCTCCCCTAACTCTCTCTCTCTTCCCCTTCTCTCTCTTCTCCTCTCTCTCTTCCCCTCCTAACCCTCTCTCTCTCTCTTCTCCTATTCTCCCCTTACTCACTCTTTCCCCCCCCCCTCTCTTCTCCTCTCTCTCTTCCCCTCCTAACCCTCTCTCTTCCCCCTCTCTCTCTTCCCTCTCTCTCTCTTCTCCCCTAACTCTCTCTCTTCCCCCTCTCTCTCCCCCTCTCTCTCTCTCTCCTCTTCTCCCCTAAATCTATGTCTTCCCCCTCTCTATCTTCCCCCTCTCTCTCTTCTCCTCTTCTCCCCTAACTCTCTCTCTCTTCCCCCTCTCTCTCTTCCCCCTCTCTGTCTTCTCCTCTTCTCCCCTAATTCTTTCTCTCCCCGTCTCTCTAATTCTCTCTTCCCTTCTCTCTCTCCCTCTCTCTTGCACTCTTCCCCTCCTCTCTCCCAACTCTCTCTCTCTTCCCCTCTCTCTCTTTCTCCATAACCTCTCTCTCTCTTCCCCTCTTCTCCTAATTCTTTATCTCACCCTTTCCCAAATTCTTTCTCCCCTCCTCACTCCCCTAAATCCCTCTTTCTCTCTTCCCCCTCTCTCTCTCCTCTCTCTTTCTTGAGTTCACCTACCACAACTTTTCATCGTCCTCTTAATGACGTTGCGTGGGCGTTGTTTTGATGTTTGAAGAAAAACTGTGATACCTGCGCCTTTCGGCTCCATACATCCGAGATCAACATGACGTTGCTGTGTACTGGTTTTGCATTCCTTCTTCGACTCCTACTTATTTCTAAAAGATTAGTTGATCTGTTCCCAGGAGCACCACTGTGAGGTGATGCAGGGTCTTGATCAGCTTTGTTGTTCGCCGATCCTAACACACGAAGCCTGCGTGTCTCATCCGTTTTGATCATGTTTCGATATTCCAATTGTTTACGATGAGTGATGATATAGTATGACAGGGTACAGTTGGCTGTGTTCACTTTCTGTGCGGTTTCGCCTTATGTCTTCTGGCGTGTGCTGAGGATGCTATGATGGGAACTACAACTACCAACTACCTTTCTTTGTTTGGGAGATGAGATAGTAATTCGGATGATTCCACTGGCACAGGCGGTTGAGCAATTATGGATTTTAATTCGTTTTGCAGTGATACTGGGGCCTTTCCATAACCAAAAGTACCAAAGAACACGAAGTCTTTTTGAATCACCGACCATTTTCTTTTTTGCTGCTGGAACAAATCTTAGCCCCTACTTGCTATACAAACCCAGGCATTGCATTAATATTGATACGATCACTGTGATATTGTTACCGCTTGTTGCCCCGATCTCTCAGAACAGCCAGGAAAGCTCCAGGGTGAGAACAAAAACCCCGTTGTGCTCTCCCATCTAACTGGCTTGAACCAGGCATAACAGCCTCAGCCATGATCGATCAGACCTGACATCATGCAACATTTTAACTAAATAGATGTTCTACTCGCTATAAAATTGTGTAGATAGCTTCCATTGACCAGGAAAAAGCATTCGAGCAAGTAAACATAGAACAGCTGTGGGAGATACTAACAACATACGCAGTAAGTAACATCTAACCAACCTAATTACAACTCTCTACATCAACAGCAGCTGCACAGTCAGAAGAGCAGAAGGTTACACATCCCACTTCGAAGTTAGAGAAGAAGTAGCCAGTAGTGGAGTGTGATAAACACTCCAAGGTATGGTGACAGCTTTACAAGGAAGGAACACAACACAACACTGACGTTTCGGCCTGTGGCCTTCTCCAGAATACAGGGACAACGACAATAAACTGTGAAGTACAATTATCTATAACTACATGTCGGATGATCAAGTGTAGAGAGAGGTGGGCAGAGAGAGGAGAAGTCAGATGGCAAGATAAGAAAAGAGATATGTACTACATGAGGGGCGGTAGGATGGGTGTTGAGATATATAAAATCATAAGATTAGAAAATGAGAAGGAGCTCGAAACTAAAGAGTGAAACGTTAATCGAAAAAAGTAAATAATAGTCATTTAAAAAATACTCTTATATATATATATATTATTTATCTATTTACGTTTTTTCTATTTACGTTTCACTCTTTAGTTTCGAGCTCCTTCTCATTTTCTAATCTTATGATTTTATATATCTCAACACTCATCCTATCTCCCCTCATGTAGCACATCTCTCTCTCTCTCTCTCTCTCTCTCTCTCTCTCTCTCCTCTCTCTCTCTCTCTTCTTATCTTACCATCTGACTTCTCCTCTCTCTGTCCTTCTCTTCCTATACTTGATCATCCGACATGTAGTTATAGATAATTGTACTTCACTGTTTGTTGTCGTTATCCCTGTATTCTGAAGAAGGCCACAGACCGAAACGTCAGTTTTGTGTTGAGTACCTTCCTTGTAAAGCTATCACCATACCTTGGAGTGTTTATCGTACCCCACTACTGGCTCCTTGCTACCAGCTTTACCGCAGCATTTCAATTATTTGTCCGTTCTCCCCTTATATAAGAAGTCTAGGAGTGTCTACTATCCCCACTATTGTTCATTGAGTTATTTGCGGGTCATCATCATTGCACTCCGAGCATGTCCATAGGTGCTCAGATCCCTCCTCAGCAAATCCCGCAGTGTCCAGCGACTGACGACTCCAGTTCTGTGTTAGTTGATAAGTCTTCTTACACGCCCACTAAGTTTCTCATTTCTGGTTGTGCCAGTGACATAGTATATATATATATATATATATATATATATATATATATATATATATATATATATATGTATAATAGAAAATGGAGAATATCAATCCAAATCTAAAGTTTACTATGTAAAGTAAGAAAGTAAAGAGCCCCGTCACGCCAAGTGACGTATAGGGAATATAGTGTTAGTGACCACAATTTTTATAGACCTTCGGCACATGATTTTTGGGGTAATGTGGTCGGTATTACGCCCGTGCCGCTTTACTTTCCCAGAAAAAATCCGGTATCCATTTAAGCCTGGGTGAACCCGGAAGCCATCGATCAGGATCAAACCCGACCTCTTGTCATTTTTAGTCCAGTTCACTAACCACTGAACTATCGTGACTCCCAAAGTTTACTATGGCTTACCACAAAATGTGAAGATAGCAAGTTCGATTTTCGTTACAGTATGTTAGCTCACTCGAACTCCACCCATCAAAGATATGATTTCTTTTCACATCTTGTGTTTGATACGAACTGGACATCCCGCCCGCTGTAATGCTTAGATGTGCGTGTTTTGTTAATAAAAAATAGATACATATTAACCATTCATAAAGTCCGTCTTTCATTACATCCATGTTTCACGTACACGACCGAGTTTCGACTTTCCTGTTTGCCATTGTTTGTCTCCGCTGTTTATTTGATATCCAGAACACACGCGTGTTTGTTCTGATGTTGTCATAGCAGTCGACTTCACAATCTTTCCACTTCTACCCGCATGTGACCTTCAAGGATATGTCGTTCAGGATGTTGCCAGTAACCATACCATTTTTTAAAATAATCATTTGCTATCCGTACATTATGTCGGCGCTTATCTTCCTTCTTTCATATAACCAGTATCGCTCATAAATTCTTCTGTCCCCTGCTTGGCCCGTATACCAGACCAACGTCTCTCATAAATTCGCCTGTCCCCTTCGTGGCCCGTATACCAGACCAACGTCTCTCATAAATTCGTCTGTCCCCTTCGTGGCCCGTATACCAGACCAACGTCTCATAAATTCTTCTGTCCCCTGCTTGGCCCATATACCAAACCAATTTCTCTCATAAATTCGCCTGTCCCCTTCGTGGTCCGTATACCACACCAACTTCTCTCTAATATCAACTATCTGAAACTTGGCTTCTATAACCAGACCAATTTCTCTCATAAATACAGTTATCTGCCTCAGATTTGTATAACCAGTCCAGCTTTTCTCTTAAATTAACCATCTATCTCGGACGTGGCTCATATGACTAGACTAACTTCTCTCATAATTTCAACGATGTGTCTCAGACTTGGTTTATATAACCGACCAACTTCTCTCATAATTTCAACGATGTGTCTCAGACGTGGCTCATATGACCAGACCAACTTCTCTCATAATTTAAGCCTCGGCCTTGACTCATGGAATCATGAAATATTTCTAGGGCGCTGGAAAACCCATAGTCAACTATGACTGACGGAGGCTACTAATCAACTATGACTGACGGAGGCTACTAATCAACTATGACTGACGGAGGCTACTAACCAACTGTGAGTGACGGAGGCTACTAGTCAACTATGACTGACGGAGGCTACTAGTCAACTATGACTGACGGAGGCCACTAGTCAACTATGACTGGCGGAGTCTACTAGTCAACTATGACTGACGGAGGCTACTAGTCAACTATGACTGACGGAGACTACTAGTCAACTATGACTGACGGAGGCTACTAGTCAACTATGACTGGCGGAGGCTACTAGTCAACTATGACTGGCAGAGGCAACTAGTCAACTATGACTGACGGAGACTACTAGTCAACTATGACTGACGGAGACTACTAGTCAACTATGACTGACGGAGGCTAAACACAAACATTTCCGGGTAAGCCGACAAGTTTATCAATGTCTAGTTTGTCCCTACATAATCCAAAGGACATCATAGAATCTCTCACTTTTGGGAGAGAAGAGTTGGAGAAGGGTAATCAAGGGTAGGTTCGTTTTTGTTTTATCACAGCCATCTACAGAAGTCAGACCTGCAAGGAGAGAAGGAAATGAAAAAAAAAAAGCCACAATTTTGATGTCTGCAACTATGAGAGCTAAAAACGGCTGACGTCATTCTCTTTCTTTCTGACGTTCACTCGATGGCTAGTTGAGGTATTGATTGTCTACTTCGTCATCCGTTCATAAAATGACGTCAATTTGGCGTTGATAAGTCGTTTTGAGGTTTGCGGTAGAATTGGGATGTTTGCGCCTTCCAGCCAAGTGCATCCAACTTCAGCACTGCATTTTTAATAGGGGTTGCCTTCCTCTTCGATCCCTACTCGCTTGGCCACACTAGACTAGTTAGTCTGCCTCTATAGGCACCGCGACGAGTTCGAGTTGGGTCGAAATGGTTCCGAATCAGCGATTCTGGTGCAAGCCATCAACTGTGAGTCGCTGACAGCTTCCCATGTCATCATCATCATCATTGAGTGCCGTCTCCGCATCGAAGTTTGGCTACCATGGAGCGCCATTCCACTTTGTCTCTTGTTTTGATGGTGCAGATTGTCATAGGCTGATTTGTCCATCTTTTGATGTTACTCGTCCATGTTAGTCTTGGTCTGCCTCTACCTCTTTTACCTTGTATTTCCCGTTCCAAGATTTATTTTATTAGGCTGTTGTGTCTTTAATATGCCCCAAAATTTTTATTTGTCTTGTTCTAATTGTGTTTAGTAGTTCTCTTCTCATTTTTAGCTGTTTTAAAACGTCATCGTTTGTTTTCTTTTCTTTCCATCCAGTTCTACCTATTCTTCTATAGATCCACATTTCAGAGGCTTTACTTTTCTATTCTGTTTTCTGGTTTAATGTCCATGTTTCTGCACCATACAAGAATACTGAGAAAATGTAACATTTCGCTATTTTTAGTTTCAGCCCTGGTGTTATTTGTTTCGATGTTAACTGCCAAGGGTTCCTTAAGGTGACCCCCTGGTTGTTGATGTTACCCGAGTACGCTCGACATCGGATCTCACAACCAAGAGATCAGGGGAGGCTAAAACCACAAAGAAACAGAACAATACTGTACAGTATATTCTTTCACATAATTCTATTAATTGAAATTCTACATAAATTAATACTACAGAGTAGGGTAGGATTGTAACATGTACTGGTCACTAGTTGTAGACAGTCGGTTTAAGAAGTTTCATATGGACTACAGTTTCAATCTTTATAGACTTGTATAGTCAACTCCCATTTTTTGGTCTGCTGTTCTTTTCTGTCTCCTTTGTGTTTGCACACTGACTCCTGTGTGAACTCCTCTGGTTCTGTGTGCATTTGCGCACATTTCTGCACGTTTCTGTACGTTCACGACAGCCGCACTTGGTTGCTATTTCCTTTTCGTTTTGACCTCTGTTTACACACAGGATAGATAATTTTGTTTTCTTTAACACATTTCGATTGTTTTTGTTTTTGTTGTTTCGTTATTAGTTTTGTGTGTGTGTTTTTTTTTTTCCGGCTGAAGGCCTATTGGGCCGAAACGTCGTTTAGTCTGTGTCGTCCACTTATCACGTAAAGCTTCTTACATACCATTTTTTTCTATTTTTTTAATTTATAGTCAACTAGGCCGTTACGGAAGCTTTCAGGCTCAGAATACAGTAGGTGAGGAGGAAGCATGCCGATGCCTGGAGTTATAACCCAAGAGAAGAACGTCTCCTTTCAATTTCAAGAAGCAGCTGTTTGTTTTGACCTAAAATTGGCACTTTTCGTTATAATCTTGGAAATATGTATTGTTTGTCATGGATGAAAAAGTAATAAGGTTAGTACATTCTCTTCACTTTTAAACTTAATATCTGATGGAAGTGGTTTCAACTTTTGACACAACAAATAAACTGTCATTTTTTTACAGTAAATATTTAAATATGAATGAGATTTTAGTGACAATGCTTGCAACAAGATTTTTCTTTAATTTGCAGATCTGAGAGTTTCGCGAGATGCAATATTCAACTTTTAACCACAATATATATATTTTTTTCAATTTTTACATATAAGTAAAGTAAAGAGCCCCTGTCACGTTAAGTGGCGCTAAGGAATATGGTGTTAGTGACCATAAATTTTACAGACCTTCAGCACATTTTTTTTTTTTTTGGGGGGGGGTTAATGTGGTCGGTATTACGTACGTGCCACTTTACTTTCCGAGGAAAAATCCGGTACCCATTTAAGGCTGGGTGAACTCGGAAGCCGTCGGTTGGGATCGAACCCAACCTCTCGCCGTTTGTAGTCCAGTTCACTAACCACTGAGCTATCGCGGCTCCCAATTTTTAGATATAATTTCTTCTAATCAATTTAAATGTATAATACAGGGTGTTTATAAAGTCTCACTACACTTGGTATCTAGGTCAATTTGAAAAAAAAATGTTTATGACGTCATCACAATATGTGCTCCCACTGTCAATGAAATTTGTTGAATAAGTTTATTGCTACTGGAAATGTGGAAGATGCTCCACGATCTGGTAGGCCCCTTGTGAATGATGAAATATGTTTAGATATCCAAGACAGAATCCTTAAAAGTCCAGACAAGTCATTAAGAAAACTGTCGCAACAAGTGAACTTACCATTGAGCACATATTGTGATGACGTCATAAACATTTTTTCAAATTGACCTAGATACCAAGTGTAGTGAGACTTTATAAACACCCTATAGAAGGTGTATGTGTTTTATCTTCATTGAAAGACACGTATGAGAAATTCAACTAAAGTATCATTGAGATCAACTTTGCAAAAACAAAAACAAAAAAAACTAGAGGGCTGAAACACTTCTTCCATTGGGTTTGATTATCATTGGACTCTCTCATAGAATGGACTACAAAGGACAAGGGGTAGGGTTCGATACCAACCTACGGCTTCCGGGTTCATACAGTATTAAATGGGTACCGGATTTTTTTCGGGGAAAGTAAAGCGGCACGGGCGTAATACCGACCACATTACCTCAAAAATCATGTGCTGAAGGTCTGTAAAATTTATGGTCACTAACACCATATTCCCTATACGTCACTTGGCGTGACGGGGCTCTTTACTTTTTTTTTCCTCTCCTAGAACTACCATATTATCCATTATATTTAGTGTTGGATTTTTTTTCCGAACCGACAAGACACCAGGGTTCACCCAGCCTCTAAAAACGGGTACCCGTGATTTCTCTGAGAATTATGGTGTTCTGGGGTGATACCGACCATATAATCAAACAATTACAGTGCCATGAAATAGTATGGTCACTAACACCGTATTGCCCATTCGCATGAGAATGCGTTGAGGGTAGCTATACTTTCTTTAATACCATATCATCATCATCATCATTAAGTATCATGCCTGCTGACGTAGATGATCATGTCTCTCCACAAATTTTTGATTTCGACAATTATTTTATTTTTCTGGTGGTTTTTTTTTACCTTCTGCCAAGCATTTTCTCTTAAGCTGTCTGGTATATTTTCTCTTTGCTTCTCTCTATCTCTTCGTCCCTCAATTTTTCCAGTTGTCACAATATATTCCAGCTATTCCCTTTTATTGGGAGCCGCGATAGCTCGGTGGTTAATGAACTGGACTACAAAGGACAAGAGGTAGGGTTCGATCCCAATCGACGGCTTCCAGGTTCACCCAGCTTTTAATGGGTACCTGATTTTTTTCAGGGAAAGTGAAGCGGCACAGGTGTAATACCGACCACATTACCCCAATCATCATGTGCTGAAGGTCTGTAAAATGTATGGTCACTAACACCATATTCCCTATACGCCACTTGGCGTGACACGGGTACTTTACTACTACTACTATTCCCTTCTCATCACATGGCCAAAAAATTTAAAATTTAAAATTATGATTATTTCTTCCGAATTTTGGAATTAGCTTTCTTTTTGTTTGGCCTCTTGCAGAACGTTTTCATCACTCTTCCTAGCTGAACCATGGTATTCTCAACATTCTTCTGTAAAACCACATTTCTACTGCCTCTAGTGGTTTTCTTGAATGGTGTCCTATTGTCCATGATTCACATCTATATGTTAAGACTGGCTCTGCATAACATTTAAGAACTCTTTTCTAGTTTCTATTGTCAAAAAATGTTTTGCACAGTATCTTCCTAATTTTATTTGACCATATTATCAGAACATTTAAAATACAAACGGAAATACAAGTCTCTTTAACTATCCTCTTTTTGACTGCTCTAGAGACGAATGATGATAACTGACAACAAAGGATACCTCAAATCAAAATGAATATAATGCACACTTTTTGACAATAGAAACAAGAAAAAAAGAGTTCTTAAATGTTATGTAGAGCCATTCTTAATATGTGTATGTGACTCATGGACAATAGGACAACGGGCATGAAAATCACTGGAGTCTGTAGAAATGTGGTTTTACAGAAGAATGTTGAGAATACCATGGACAGCTAAGAAGAATAATGAAAACGTTCTGAAAGAGGCAAAGCAAAAAGATAAGTATTTTCCAATATTAGGAAGAACAATCATCATTTTTTGGCCACGTAATGAGAAGAGAAGAGTTGGAATACATTGTAACAAATGGGAAAATTGAGGGAGATAGAGATAGAGGAAAGCAAAGAGAAAAGATACCAGACAGCTTAAGAGAATGGCTTGGCAGAAGGTCAACAACAGAAATGATAAATAACTGTCATGATCGAAAGTTGTAGAGGGACATGATCACTTACGCCAGCAGGCCCGGTATTTGATGATGATGATGATAATGAACACTGTTCTTAGTCTAGTATTAAAAAAAAACCTCTGAATTTAAAGATATTGTTGTGTACCCTACCAGTATATTCATGAAAACCTATATAGGTTGCACAAATAAAGTAAACAAGTTGTCCGTTACGTTTGCGTTCACCCGTTGACTAAAGGATCACACCTTTTTTGTCATCCGCCTTGACAGAACGTTAAGTGGGCGTGTCTGCTTCATGTTGCGGTTTGCAGTAAAACTGTAATATTTACGACTTTCGGCGCAAGAAATTCGACTTCAGCACGACATTTTTGAGTACCGGGTTGTCTTCCCTCCTCGATCCCTACTCACTTAACCAAACTAGACAGGTTGGTCTGTTACTGGAGGCAGCGCGGTGACGTGGAGCAGGTCTTGGTTGTTCTGGTTCACCGATCCTGTCGCAAGCCATCAGCTGTGGGTCGCTGACAAATTCCAGCTCTGCAGTTGTAAGGCACCTTTGCCTTCAGTAAACAAGTTGATTTGAATATAAACATTAAAAAAAAAAAGATAGAGGTCATTGTGCTAAATGTTAGTAACCCGACACTAGTCACTGCAGAGATCCAGGAACTCGCATGTTTATATAGCGGAGAAGTGCAGTAACACCAGATGGGGGAGTATATATTATGGTGTATCTATTTAGCATTGAGGCGCTAAATTAACAAAGATATATAGGGAGGCGCGCGGCGCGCCTCTCGCGCGAAATGTACACGAGAATCAAGGGGAGTTAATCGGTCGTGCGGCGGCGTGACCCCTCGTGCGGCGGGCGCGTGGTGACCCCTCGGCGCTCCGGCGGTCGGCGTGTTGACCTCGCGTATCAGTGACTCCGGAAGTGACCTGTTTATGTCTGGTGTGTGCTGACTTTGGAGTTCTTTATATACTGGCTCGATAGTGACAGTTTAGTAGATTATACAACATCAAGGAAAAACAATAGCATTAAATATAAAACAGAAAACAAAAGATATATTTTATTCTTTTATTATCTCAGTAGATATATAACATAAAAAATATTTAGTACACTGAGTAAATATATAGCACAAGGATAACATTTATTTATAGCTATGTAGTTGGGTCGCTGATTAGCTCTATATCATAAATGAATCATAAGGGGTGAAACTGTTAGAGATTGCTGGTCAGTCCAAGCTGGTAGTATAAAGAGTTAGATATCTAGAGGCGTAGTCGAGATGTTATCATCAGCTACCTTTCTTTTTATATAGAATAAGAAAGAGCATTTCTTGTTTGACTGTAGGAAAATATGGAATTATTTAAGACCTTGAAACCTACATTTTTCCCACCCTTGGCCGTTTGCGTAGCGAGAACCTCTAAAAACATATCTTTATCTAATTTGTTGTGTTGCTTGCTTAACCCTTTACAACTGACTTTATCATAATCCCCACTACAATGATACGTCTTACTACATAAGCTAACAAGAGCTGTCCCTTCGTACTCTAATTTAAAAAGACCGGGTGTTCGTTTAGTGTATGCTTTAACACCCTTACAGTTTATACATTCTGTCTTGCTAACATGCTCATCACAAAACTCGACAGGAAACCAGTCTTTATATTCTCTATTAAACTCATCCCGCATACCTGACTTAACTATGTCCTCCAACTTAGGTGCACTTAAAGCCAAGTATAAACTATCGGTATCTGTTTCACATAACTGAAAGTCGGACCTGGCTACAAACTTATCTAAGAACTCGAAATAAAAATCTAACATACGAAGTTTCGCATATTGATAGACGAAGAAACCGATTTGTAGGGGCAAATCCAAACAGTTTTCTTTTTCTCCATCTCAATTTCAAAAAGATCATCCCCTAGTTCAGTCATCTTTTTAAACCGGGAATTATTTATTATTTTCGATATCTCATCCCCTGAACATACGAGACAGTGCTATAATTGGCCTTATTGGTTAGAGTCTTCCCGTATGCCGAGTTTCCCAGGAGTTTCATAGTATCGCTAACTATAGATTGATTTTCGTCTAAATCACCGGCCCGACGTGCCTCTGTGACCATATCGCCAAACTTTTTAAAACACTAGACGGTTGATATTCTATCACTTGATAAATCTTTGTTACCGCCAATCCGTGGTCTAAATACCATTTTAACAGTGGTGTTGCCAACAAAATTTTGTTCCCGACATAACTACCGATTAGTGTGCGACGAGGGGTTGACAACAATTTATGTTTGAGGGCATATTCACCCATAAAGGTCCAATATCATTACGCGTGACGTCAATATTTTTGAAAATAGGAGTCATCTCACTGAAATGTTCCTTCAGGCGGTCGGGGACGTGTAGATCACATTCTACTAAACCAAAACATGTCCCATCTGAAACAGAAGTCAGAATCTGTTTATCACTGAGAGGGAGCCTTTCTTGAGAGTAAGAGGGTCTAGCTCGAGGGATGGCTTTAGAAAGGAAAGCCCTAATGGTTTGGTCAGACTTTTTCAGAGCCTGCCACTCACATTCCCACATAACTTCTACTGCGACTTTGACCTCCTCGGTTAGGTAGGTGTGTATCTCACATGTTTTTTCAAACAGCTCGAACAAGGGTTTATTATTAACAGGGTTTATATCTTTATCTTTGGTGAGGGGACAGTCTTTGTGACCATGGTACAGACAGCCATGAAAATTGTAGACTATTCTATTCATTTTATCCCACCCATCCACGGGGATGTTTCTATAACCTAACCGATACTCACTCCCGTTAAACTGAGTTTTCAACTCCACCCCTTTTTGGTGAGCGACCCACATTAGCCACTCTCTATTTTGTTGGACATAATAGTTATCTTTTTCGACCCTAAACCCGGTCTCCGTTCTTCTAATAATTGGATAATCTGTTGGCATTTGATTCATCAGAGCCCAAAGATACAACGCGTTGGCATCGTAACCTTGGATGGATTGGACCAGTTTTCCTCCCCTAATAAATGTTTTATCTACCTCGTGATACCGATGAAAGATGATAGAGGGACCCCCAACGATATTATCTCTAATCATTGTGTGTAGACTCGCCTGTTTGCTCGAACATAAACTAAACATTACACCCTATCAACGGTCTTAAAAATATACTTTAAACAAACACCCGGAACCGAAATGGCGTCTTTAAAACAGTCCACACCCCGCTCCCCATAAAAGCGAACCTGTTGTGCTAAGGCTTCTAAGAAGGGAACTACATCTTTGTTGTTGTACCAAACCAAAAAGTCCCTAAGGGTCGTCATCTTATTGTCCTGCCAGACCTTTCTGCACAGAGCGTACTCCGCCTTGGAAATGTTGGCATTTTTTAGTTTGGAAAAGAACGCTTCGTGTGAGGGTAACTGCGTCTCATTCAACTTTTGGGGTCGTCTATATCATAACAAAAGTAACCCTTTATCTCGATAATCTTATAAGCTGCCAAGTACTTGCTATAACTAAACCCTGGGGCTAGATAATTTATGATATCTAGGAACTTTAGCTTCTGCGTTGCAATACACATAAAGTTATTGTTTCTTTAACTATAAACTTGAACGGTTTTGGTACTTTGTAGTCTACTTCCATTTTATCTTCCTCTTCTTCGTTAACCTCGGTTTCTTCTTCTTCTTCCATACTATCGCCTTCTTCGCCCATTTGTGCAGCGGCATCCGTGAAGTGTCTTATTAAATAAGGTTTAATGACGTTGACGTCATATTTCCCCGAGTTAAACCCTATCACTGGAAGCTCTTTTAAATACTCATCAAACCTAACTATTATCTTGTCTTTATTTAGATCATGGAGTTGAGTAAAAATACTTTCAAACCGATCTCGCAACAACGAGTATGCCTTATCAGCTATACTAGTAAGATAATCAACCATCTGACTAACTAGAACCTGTGGGTCACCCTTTGTTATGAAGCATTTTGGTGCATCCCACCCTGGGACATTTGACGCTATAGAACAGGAGAGGGGTACGTGTTTAGCTACAAAGGTAGTCGAGTGCGTCTCTTGGGGAACATTCCTACTATCAAAGTAACATTCATAATCGAATGTCGCCCTGAATGGGTAAATAAAAGACTCTGGAGTACTTATCCCTTCTGCGCTGATCGCGTCCCATACACTTTCAGGTGAAGAGTAAACCCCGCCCTTATATGTCTCCACAGTAACATCCCCATTACAAGTTTTTTCGTGCCTATCCATACGCCAAAACTCTTTCCACAATTTCCCACATTTTCCACAAGAAAAGCTTTTACTAGTCCTGGAAAGATCGTTATATAAAAGAAGTGGTTTTTGTAAAGTAAAAGACGGAGAGTTTCGCTATAACTACTGGCGCTTCTCAGAACAATACGCAAGGCTTGGTCAGAATCAAACTCAAAAATATCTATATTTATTGAAAAACAATTTTCTAAGAGAGACATTTCGGCAAGAGTTACACCATGAAAGTTACTTATCATTAGAGACGCGTTAAACTGTTTGAAAAGTAGTCTCGAAGTCTTCTTAACATCAGTATTTGAAGTTCCTCGATGGACAGCTAGACAACGGAAGAAGCAGAGATTATCATTGTAAACTTTAGAATGGGAATCATTTTGAATGATATTAATGCCGTAGTTGGATGCAATATAGGGTGGGATATCAAGCAGACACCCTATAGGATAATCTTGCAGTTTATAAATATAAACACTCGTACTGACTAACGTTTCCAAGGTATATTTGGTTGACTCCCTATTTTTGTCTGCATACTCTAATATATTACTTTGATTTAATATATCTATAAACGTTTCAAAATTATTTATGTCGTTAACTAACAAAGGTTTGTCTAACCCCCTCGCGTTATTTGAGCTGGCGTGAAATAACGCAGCCCCTTTGTCTCAAGATTAGATGATGACTATAATCACCTTGAATCGGTTTTTCTGGGCTAGGAAAATTGGGTTTACAAGGGTCTTCCAATCTATAGGAGTATCAGGTTTATGAAATATAGTGTACGTGTCCATGTATTTGTTCCTACGTTCATGTGTTCTAATAGCTAACAAGTTGGTCTTATATAGCTTCCTAATATCTTGGGGTAACTTATTTAAAGAGTCTGCTTCATTAATAAATCTTGGTCTCTTTGAGGGTTCTTGAGTCAAACTCTTTACTGGTCGCTTCGTGAGGTTGTCGATACCACTGGACCTGCTAGCGTTGATGGTGTCGAGTTGTCCACGACTGTATCATGACTATCGAGATGTACTTGCAGATGACTTGCTCCAGTAAAGCTTTGTTGACAGATGTGACAGATATGGGGGGTAGCACGGGTCTCTTTAGAGGCTACATGATCGGGTGACACAGGGGTTGGTGATGCAGGAAATACCCATGCAGGATGTTCGGTCTTAATATGTCTGCCAAGGTTGTCTGCTCTATTATAAACTCGTTCACAAACATCACATTTGTATTCCTGACGCATATGTACACTAACAACATGTCGCTTTATGTCTCGGCTCCGGTTGAAAGTTTTGGAACACAGATGACAAGTGTTAGGCATCTATAGAAAATAAAATTGAAACATTGCAACTAAAGAATAACAAACAATAAACATTACAAGGAAATAAAACCAGTAAATGTGATCAACGAGATTCACAAATTAGGTTACTAAAGTATCACACTATAATATTAAAGAAGAACTAAAATACCACTTACTTTTTATGTGTTTGAAGGCGCGAGACACATTACCCGTCAAGAGAGAGGTCTAGAAAAAAAAAATTTCCGAACCACCTTCTTTTAGTAACCACTCTCCAAATTCGCTTCCGATTACAACAGAACTGATACGATGGATTGTCAAAGGACATGGTCACCTATCGGAACTTTTGTCCCTCATATGCTATTTCAAAAGTTGTCTTTGTCAATTCAAAAGTTGTCTTTGGCAATTCAAAAGTTGTCTTCGTCAATTTAAAAGCCTCCTCTGTACGTCAGAAACGAATGAGGCAAGGGCAGAAACCTAAGAGGCAAGAGCAGAAACCTAAGAGGCAAGGACAGAAACCTAGGAGGCAAGGGCAGAAACCTAAGAGGAAAGGGCAGAAACCTAGTAGGCAAGGGCAGAAACCTAGTAGGCAAGGGCAGAAACCTAAGAGGCAAGGGTAGAAACCTAGGAGGTAAGGGCAGAAACTTAGGAGGTAAGGGCAGAAACTTAGGAGGTAAGGGCAGAAACTTAGGAGGCAAGGT
Source organism: Megaustenia siamemsis (assembly GCA_032433765.1). Classification (NCBI taxonomy): domain Eukaryota; kingdom Metazoa; phylum Mollusca; class Gastropoda; order Stylommatophora; family Ariophantidae; genus Megaustenia; species Megaustenia siamemsis. Next base: position 15,255,964 of record JAVIAB010000001.1, read on the forward strand.
CAGAAACTTAGAAGGTAAGGGTAGAAACTTAGGAGGTAAGGGCAGAAACCTAGTAGGCAAGGGCAGAAACTTAGGAGGTAAGGGCAGAAGCTTAGGAGGCAAGGTCAGAAACCTAGGAGGCAAGGTCAGAAACCTAGGAGGCAAGAGCAGAAACCTAGGAGGCAAGTGTAGAAACCTAGGAGGCAAGGGTAGAAACTTAGGAGGCAAGGGCAGAAACTTAGGAGGCAAGGTCAGAAACCTAGGAGGCAAGGGCAGAAACCCAAGAGGCAAGGACAGTAAACTAGGAAGCAAAGGCTGAAGCTGTGTTAGAAAACAAGGAGGGAAGGTCAGAAACCTACGAGGCAGGGACAGAAACCTAGGAGGCAAGGGCAGAAAGCTAAGAGGCAAAGACAGAAACCTAGGAGGCAAGGTCAGAAACCTAGGAGGCAAGGGCAGAAACCTAGGAGGCAAGGGTAGAAACCTAGGAGGCAAGGGCAGAAACTTAGGAGGCAAGGGCAGAAACTTAGGAGGCAAAGTCAGAAACCTAGGAGGCAAGGGCAGAAACCTAGGAGGCAAGGGCAGAAACCCAAGAGGAAAGGACAGAAAACTAGGATGCAAAGGCTGAAGCTGTGTTAGAAAAAAGGGAGGGAATGCCAGAAACCTACGATGCAGGGACAGAAATCAAGGAGGGGAGGTCAGAAATTTAGGAGGGAAGGTCAGAAACCTAGGAAGTAGTGTTAGGAAACAAGGACAGAAACCTAGGAGGGAAGGGTATAAACCTAGGAACCTGTGTTAGAAAAAAGTCGATAAAATATAGAGGGTGTTGTTGTGTCCCTTAACATAAAGCAAACGGGACTCCAGATTATAAGAAAGGAAGAGAAAAGCAAGTTGGCTCTAACTTTTGATTATGGTACTAACTTTTTGACTATCGAACTAACTTTTATTAAATTTGTTTTTATTTGACTTGAATGTGAAAGAGCGAGAGAGAGATTAATTCGCGAACCTTTTGACTTTAAGTAATTCTTAGAATAATATTTCGCGTTCATCCACATTTAATTTTGTGGTTTTGACACATTTTCGTATTTTTAGTGTAAATAAATTCCAATTTTACTTTTATTATTTTTTAATGTAAATAAATTCGTATTTTAGTTGTATTATTATTTTTTTATTGGTGTAAATAAATTTTAGTTTTATTAATTCGCGTTAATTTAACTTTACGTATTTCTTAATGTTTCTTAAATATTTTATTATACCATAATATAACCCAAACTTTAGTATGCGGTTTTCTATCCGCAATTAAAATAAACTGAGCACGTGGTGTCACATGCCTAAAAATGACCTACATTTTTTTATAATAAACAAACTTTTAAAATAATATTCACTAACAAGATAGCATAGGCATTTACGTGTCGTCCTTTAATCCCCGCCGTTTATTTAAGAATATATTATTATTTCACGTTCATTCACCTTTAATTTTTTCATAGTTTTTATTTCGTATTTTTTAAAATATCAGTTTTATCACATTTAACTTCTTAACGTTTTGAAACAATTTTTTTTTTAAAATAAATACATTCGCCTATATTTTTAAATTTCCTTTTTTTAAGTATTTAACTTTAAATATTTGCGATTTTTAACATTAATATTTCGCAAATTTTCTTATACATTTCAATTTTATTATAATTCGTATCGTTTCACCTATATTTTAAATGTTCTTTCATTTAAAATAAGTTTCGCGTTCATTTTAAATGTAAATAAATTTCCCCTTCATTTAAGTATTTAACATGAACTTTAATTTTATCGTTTTGAAATATAATTTCTTAACATTTCACAACTTTACAAAAAAAATATATATATATATATATATATATATATATATATATATATATTACTTTCTTATATTTCCCTGTTTAAATATTTCTACTCACGATTTGACGTCGATGTGTTATAGAAATACACTGTTCAACCATCTTTAATTAACTTTAATATTGGGTACGTCTCGGCAGCAACTAATTTTCGTGATCACAGGTGTCTACTAACGACTACTAGCCAGGTAGAAGCCATGTCATGTGATCGGTCACAAGTGCGCGTTGGCTGTGGCCGGTTAGCACTATTCATGCGACACGGTCACGTGGTATCAAGCCGCATGCGCAAATTAGGGTAGGTACAAGTTTCATGCCCAAATTTGGGTAGGTACAAGTTTCATGACCAAATTTGGGTAGGTAACGCTCAGATGAATCTACTATCGTACTATTGACTAGTAGAAAAATCTGGCCGTGTGTTAAAAATCTGGTTGCCTTATTTCGGACACTTACTTAGGTAGAGAGCTCAGAGTCGGTCGGACGCGTATTTTTAGGTTTGATTAATTTGCGAACCTTAAACTTAAAGTATTTTTTAAGAATAATATTTTAAAATGTAAATAAATTTCTCAGATTCGGACGCTTATTATTATTTTTTTTTTAATAGATTTTATTAATTCGCGAACCTTTTGACTTTAAGTAATTCTTAAGAATAATATTTCGGGTTCATCCACATTTAATTTTGTGATTTTTACAAATTTCGTATTTTTAGTGTAAATAAATTCCAATTTTAGTTTTATTATTTTTTAATGTAAATAAATTCGTATTTTAGTTGTATTATTATTTTTTATTGGTGTAAATAAATTTTAGTTTTATTAATTCGCGTTAATTTAACTTTACGTATTTCTTAATGTTTCTTAAATATTTAAAATACCATAATATAACCCAAACTTTAGTATGCGGTTTTCTATCAGCAATTAAAATAAACTGAGCACGTGGTGTCACATGCCTAACAATGACCTACATTTTTTATAATAAACAAACTTTTAAAATAACCTTCACTAACAACATAGCGTAGGCATTTGCGTGTCGTCCTTTAATCCCCGCCCTGTTTATTTAAGAATATATTATTATTTCACGTTCATTCACCTTTAATTTTTTCATAGTTTTTATTTCGTATTTTTTTTAAAAATCAGTTTTATCACATTTAACATCTTAACGTTTTGAAACAATTTTTTTTTAAATAAATACATTCGCCTATATTTTAAATTTCCCTTTATTTGAGTATTTAACTTTAAATATTTGCGATTTTTAACATTAATATTTCACAAATTTTCTTATACGTTTCAATTTTATTATAATTCATATCGTTTCACCTATATTTTTAATGTTCTTTCATTTAAAATAAGTTTCGCGTTCATTTTAAATGCAAATAAATTTCCCCTTCATTTAAGTATTTAACATGAACTTTAATTTATCGTTTTGAAATATAATTTCTTAACATTTCTTTTTTTTTTAAGAATATTTTATTATTTTGCACTCATTCAACTTTAATTTTTTCGTTTTGAAACATAATTTCTTAAAGTTTTTTAAGTATAATATTTTATTATTTCGCGTTCATTCAAATTTAATTTAGAGTAATATTTTATTATACCGCGAGCATTTCATTTTGAAAATGAAAATTTTCGTATATTTTAATGCAAATGCAGTTTATTACTATTTAACTTTATTATAACACGTGGTTTTCCAACTTTTAAATAACCTACCGGGTCATCTAACTTTACTATATTTTCAGTCAGCATATTCTTAACAACAATACCGTAGTCCAGCGCGACTATCAACTTCACAACAATACACCATCATTTAACCGAAATTCTTTAGTTACTTTACCAGTATTTAAATAACAACAATACCACCCCTAGTCACTGCCTCTACCTAACTTTCAGTCTAAACACGCAGTTTCAGTCACATGCCTAACAATGACCGTCAGCATATTTTTCCTAACATGACCAATATTCGTCGACAACAATACCACCACGATTCCTTGACAATAATAAGCGATTTTTCCTAACAATAGCCATCATCAAGTACCACTAGCCGCCCAGTCAACAAAAGCTGCCGTTCATTCCAATTTCTTTACTTAACATACAGTTTTCCGTCAGCATTTACAGTTAACTTATTTTTTCATAGTTTTTATTATTTCGCATTTTTAAAAATCATTTTATCACATTTAACTATATTTCTTAACGTTTTGAAACATTTCGTATTTTTTAATGTAAATTCAGTTTTATTACTATTTATCTTTACTGCAACACGCGGTTCTCCAACATTTAAAATAACCTCCTTTAATTATTCATTCAACATTTTAAAATACCACATTCTTGACAACAATAAGCGCTTAACTTCACAATAAGCGATACCCCACGCGGTTTTCCTAACAATGACCATCAACAAATACCACATCGACACGTCATAAACATTTTAACCACTTTCATACATTAGTCCACATTCTTGACAACAATAAGCGATTAACTTAACAACATAAGCGATACATCACGAGACGATCAGTCAACCATTGAAACCCGACATTCCTCAATAATAAACGAATCAAACAACTACGTGTCACCGATCACGAGGGGCACGCGGAGCGTCGAGGGGTAAACACGCCGGAGCGCCGAGGGGTCACCACGCGCCCGCCGCACGAGGGGTCACGCCGCCGCACGACCGATTAACTCCCCTTGATTCTCGTGTACATTTCGCGCGAGAGGCGCGCCGCGCGCCTCCCTATATATCTTTGTTAATTTAGCGCCTCAATGCTAAACAGATGCACCATAATATACTACTGGGGGACGTAAAAAATATTCATAGAATAAATATAAGACTAGAATAATATTGATTCATCATCATCATGTGCCATACCGGTTGGCATAGGCGATCATGTCCTTCCACAATCTTCTATCTACAGTGCATCGTATCAGTTCTGTGTGTTGACTGTTTTCCCATGTCATGACACCAAGTTATCTAGTATTTTCTCTCTTTATCGTACGCGATCTCTCTTTCCTTTTATTTTGCCAGTTGTAACCAAGTATTCCAATTTTTATCTTTTCATGATGTGCCCAAACAAATGTTGATTGTTTCTTTCTGATGTTTTTTCAATAGCTCCCTTTCAATGTCGGCTTCTTTGAGAATTTCCTGATTGGTCTTTTTAGCTGTCCAGGGAACTTTCAACATTCTTCTGAAAATCTCATCTCTGTAGCCTCTAATCATCTTTTCATGTTTGTCTGCTGTTCATGATTCGCTTCCATAGGTCAGAATTGGTTCTATATAGCTCTCTTTCTCACTTCTATTGACATAGATTTGTTGCATAAGATATTTTTCTTTTTCTGAAATGCTATTTTGGTCTACCACCGTGAAAGAGATTGGAGCCTAATCACGAAACACTCCAAAGAAAGCCATGGAGAGAAATTATATTGTTTTAAGAACGAATTAAAAATAGTTACAGTAAGACAAGGATGTATCCTATCACCAAGCTTGTTCAATCAATACACTGAGCAAATCTTTAAAACATCACAGAGATGCCAGCCTAAACATTAATGGGAAGATAATCAATAAGCTAAGATATGCTGATGATACTGTTCTACTAGCAGAAAATCCTAAAGACCTACAACAATTGCTTAATGTGATAAACATAACAAGCAAAAAATATGGACTAGATATGAATATCAAAAAGACTAAAACTATGATCATAAACAAAGAAAATTCTCAAGACCAACAATTAAATATCACAGTTGAGGGAATACATCTGGAGGAGTTCAGACTACAGCTACCTGGGACATACTATAACCAGTGATGGAAAATGTAAAATTGAAATAAACAAAAAAATAGGTATGGCAAAAAGTAATTTTAATGCCATGAAAAATATACTAACAACAAAACAAATATCAGCAGGGCTGAAACTAATAATGGCAAAATGTTACATCTTCTCAATATTCCTGTATAGTGCAGAAACATGGACATTAGACAAGAAAACAGAACAGAAATTGAAGCCTTTGAAATGTGGATTTATAGAAGAATAGGTAGAATTGGATGGAAAGAAAAGGAAACAAACGATGAAGTTTTAAAACAACTGAAAATAAAAAGAGAACTACTAAATACAATTAAGACAAGACAAATGAAATTTTTGGGACATGTGAAAAGACACAACAGCCTACTAAAAGTATTATTGGAAGGGAAAATACAAGGTAAAAGAGGCAGAGGCAGACCAAGTCTAACATGGACAAGTAACATCAAAAGATGGACAAGTCAATCTATGACAGTCTGCACCATCAAAGCAAGAAACAGAGTAGAATGGCGATCCATGGTAGCCAACCTTCGTTGCGGAGAAGGCACTCGATGATGATGATGATGATGATGATGATGATGATATTTAGGCCTGAGCTATTCTGCTGTTTATTTCTGTGGTGCATCTTCCATTTGATGTTATTATTGTGCCCAAGTACCAAATATTTGATTATGTAAATAAATTCGGTCAGATTAAGTAATGCATTGAGTTACTGAATTATCTGCGGGTCATCATCTTTGCACACCGAATATGTCCATAGGTGCTCAGATCCCCTACTCAGCAAGTCCCGCAGTGTCCAGCCACTGACGACTCCAGTTCTGAGTTGGTTAATAAGTCTTCTTACACATTCCACTAAGTTTCTCATTTCTGGCTGTGTCCATCTTAACTCCCATCTCTTTCATCCGAAGGCTGACGTGGATTTGTGGTTGTCGAAGTCCTGGTAATGCATCTGCTAATGTATACAGTAGACGGTGCTATATGTAACTCATATAGCCGTGCAGGCACACTCAGAGAGAAAAAGGCTACGAAAAGGGAAGACGTGTACCCTGAGGGGGTTGTAAGAGTCTCTGTCTCTACTCAGATCTCCCACTTCTGTTGTCATGCGCAACGTTCTCTTTAATGTCTTGAAACCATCTTTTATTTTGGTCTCCCACTGGCTCTTCTTCCTGAAACCATGCCTTCTATAATTGTCCTTCTCAGCCCGTTGTGTCTTTTGAGGTGGCCGTATTATTTTGATCTCCTGTGTAAGATGTTGTCTATATATAAGCTAGTTTTTTTAATAGTTTTAAGACTTAATATGTCTTCATTGTTCTTTTTTCATTAGTCAGCGCATCATTAATGGTTATTCCGTAGCATTTTATTTCGAACAAACCAGTTTCCTTCACTGTTATTTGTGATATTGAATCCTACCTCAGCACCAAGTATATTCGATATATATATTTATATCAAACAAAGAATAAAACAGACTTTAATGTCTCTTCTCGTAAATAAATAAAACACGAAATATAATAATGTAAACCTTTGTGCACTAAAGGGAGATTATTAAATGTGTTTATATATTTGTTTATCTCCCTTTTAGATTCTTTGAGATCTATAGAAGACTGCGTTCATGGCTGAAATATTACAAGATCTTTAGAGCGTGTTATATTTTTGACTTAATTATTTCAAGATTTTTAGAGCGTGTTATATTCTTGACTTAATTATTTCAAGATCATTAGAATATGTTATATTATTGACTTAATTATTTCAAGATCATTAGAATATATTATATTCTTCACTTAAATATTCCAAGATCATTAGAACGTTATATTTTTGACGTAATTATTTCAAGATCTTTAACATCTTTCAGAAGATTATTTTATGTTTGTTAATTAATCCTGGCATCATAACAAATTTTCCTTAGATAATTGTTATATTCCTGACTTCATTATGTTCACTTCGTTAGAACATTGTTACATTCATGTCTTCATTATGTTAAGTTCGTTAAAACATTGTTAAATTCTTGACTTCATTATATCATGTTCGTTACATAATTGTTATATTCCTGACTTCATTATGTTAACTTCGTTAGAACATTGTTACATTCCTGACTTCATTATGTTAAGTTCGTTAGAACATTGTTACATTCCTGTCTTCATTATGTTAAGTTCGTTAAAACATTGTTACATTCCTGACTTCATTATATCATGTTCGTTACATAATTGTTATATTCCTGACATCTTTATTTCAAGATCTTCAGGAAATTGTTATATCCTTGTCGTTATTTCATTATTTTGAGAAACCGTTATATTTTTAAAATGTATTACTTGACAAATAAAGACATCTCACATTTACTTTGGGAATTTGCATCTCGCCACTAGAAAAATAGTCATCTTGCATATACTACTTTCTAAACTCGCGGAAATACTGCAGAAGAGTAACAAAGGGTAGGAGTTTATCAAATAATACTTATGTGATGCTTCAATATTGAGAAATAGAGGTCTACTAGAACAAGCATGTCAGCCCAGGCAGTCACTAAACAGAAACATTTGGCGTTCAGCAAGTCTCCATATCTACGTAATTGTAATTAGTCATTTTTAATTTAATTACTAATATCTTCAGTAATAAAGAAAAGACGATGGTCATATGTTGGACATGTGATGAGAAGAGATAATAACCGAATAGCAAAGCAAGCCCTCATATGGGAAACAACAGGTAAGAGAAAAAGAGGAAAACCCAGGGAGACGCTGAGAAGAACATTGATGAGAGAGGCAAGAGCAGCAGGATTCGGCTCCCTCAATGAGATAGAGCTGCTTGCACAGAACAGAGACAGATGGCGAGATTTGATAGAATATCTTTAAAAGAAAACTGTTAGAACAAAAATTCAGGTAGGAGAAGGTGTATCTTGGTCTACGCCCTATGGGCCGGCTACGGATCGAAAGGTCAATAGATAGATAGAAGTCTCCATCTCAGCTTAAAGCTTGGAATTTGTAAGTCAAATGTGCGATCCATACTCCTATAGGCAGTAGAAATGAGGAGAGTGAACAATAAGATAGAAAGCCAAGTAAGAGGATTTGATGGTCGATGTCATATGAAGGTTCTATACATCCTTTTGGATGAATACATTACAAATGAAGATGTCGCCAGAATATCAGGCATTAACGAGACCAATCAAGAAGTGAAAACAAGAAGTTGGAAATGGCTAGGCAATGTTCTACGAATGGAACTAACCAGGCATCCGGACATAGCATTAACATGGTCACCACCTGGCAAACGAAGTAGAGGCAAGCTGAACTTTGGGAATAAAGCGAAGTACTAACATGCATGACGAGATGAAAGAAGCTGGCAGGTCCTACGAGAATTGTCACTGCTTGCTCCAGATTGGATTGGGTGGAGATCTCTCGTGGGGGTCCTATGCTCCAGACCAGATTCGGTGGAGATCTCTTGTGGGGGCCCTATGCTCCAGACCAGATTCGGTGGAGATCTCTTGTGGGGGCCCTATGCTCCAAACAAGATTCGGTGGAGATCTCTTGTGGGGGCTATGCTCCAGACCAGATTGGATGTAGATCTCTCGTGGGGGCCCTATGCTCCAGACCAGATTCGGTGGAGATCTCTTGTGGGGGCCCTATGCTCCAGACAAGATTCGGTGGAGATCTCTTGTGGGGCCCTATGCTCCAGACCAGATTGGATGTAGATCTCTCGTGGGGGCCCTATGCTCCAGACCAGATTGGGTGTAGATCTCTCGTGGGGGCCCTATGCTCCAGACAAGATTCGGTGGGGATCTCTCGTGGGGGCCCTATGCTCCAGACCAGATTGGATGTAGATCTCTCGTGGGGACCCTATGCTCCAGACAAGATTCGGTAGAAATCTCTTGTGGGGGCCCTATGCTCCAGATCAGATTGGGTGGAGATGTCTCGTGAGGGCCCTATCCTCCAGACCAGATTGGGTGGAGATCTCATGTTAGTGCCCTATGCTCTGACCAGATTGGGTGGAGATCTCATGTTAGTGCCCTATGCTCCAGACCAGATTGGGTGGAGATCTCATGTTAGTGCCCTTTGCTCTGACCAGATTGGGTGGAGATCTCTCGTGGGGGCCCTATGCTCCAGACCAGATTGGGTGGAGATCTCTCGTGGGGGCCCTATGCTCCAGACCAGATTGGGTGGAGATCTCTCGTGGGGGCCCTATGCTCCAGACCAGATTGGGTGGAGATCTCTCGTGGGGGCCCTATGCTCCAGACCAGACTGGGTGGAGATCTCTTGTGGGGGCCCTATGCTCCAGACCAGATTGGGTGGAGATCTCTCGTAGGGGCCCTATGCTCCAGACCAGACTGGGTGGAGATCTCTCGTAGGGGCCCTATGCTCCGACCAGATTGGGTGGAGATCTCTTGTGGGTGCCCTATGCTCCATATGGGATTGGGAGATCTCTTGTGGATGCCTCTATGCTCCGACCAGATTGGGTGGAGATCTCTTGTTAGTGCCCCACACTTCTGCCGGAGTTCGAAATGTTGAGAAAAGAAAGTTTTAATGACACAATTTCACGAAGGAAACAAACAAAAAAAAAAACGATATTTACGGCTTTACCTCATTTCTGTAGCTGCCGGTGAGACTTCCAGGACCAGGGAATAAAGGCCACTTGTCCAGTGCTGTCGCCGCGAATTGTTCGAGACTGACTCTTTATTTCACCCCAGATAGAAGAAAAACGTGTGACTCTACTCGGATTCGAACCCGCGTTCGTTTTGTTTGGAGCTCAACTAGTTATCGATTCGGCCTTCTGCTCTACTTTGAGGAAGAACCAATGAAATGTTTCCGTTTTATTCTAACATTAGTGATTGGTCAAATGGTAAACGGCTGACGTAGCTGAAAAAAGATTGAGAATAAACAACACACACATTTATCATCAAGCCCAATGACTTTAAAAAAAAATGTTTTATATCATTTATTGATGCGTAAATATATAAAGTGATAATAAACAATAATTTTGATAAGGTCAAACGTCAGCAATAACAAAGAATAAGTCAATTTTTATGTAACCTTGAGATAGATCAAAACAACGTCAATTTGAACACAGTGCAAACCCCCCCCCCTCTCTCTCTCTTTCTCTCTCTTTTCTCTCTCTCTCTCTCTCTCTGTCTCCTTTCATCTCATACACAACTGGAAAGATACATTTTTCCAACAACTCTCCCCCTCTCCTCATTCTCTATTTCATTTCTATATTGTAACAGTTTCTCACTCAACAAAACCCACCCCTTTTATCTGAGTAAACCCTTGATCTCCTTCTCTCACCTTCTTTTATATTTATTTCACTCTCATTCATAAACTCATTATATCTTAATTATCTCTCCATCAACATCACTACGCAATCTCAACTCGAATCTTTCTCTCTCTCGCTCTCTCTCTCTCTCTCTCTCTCTCTATCTCTCACTCTCTGTTTCAGTCTTCCCTCTCATTAGAAGACCTACTACTGTACTTCTCACAAGAGTACCTACTACCGCACCTCTCACTAGAGGACCTATTATTGCACCTCTCACTAGAGGACCTACTACTGCACCTCTCACAAGAGACCTATTATTGCACCTCTCACTAGAGGACCTACTACTGCACCTCTCACTAGAGGACCTATTATTGCACCTCTCACTAGAGGACCTATTATTGCACCTCTCACTAGAAGACCTACTACTGTACCTCTCACTAGAAGACCTACTACTGTACCTCTCACTAGAGGACCTATTATTGCACCTCTCACTAGAAGACCTACTACTGTACCTCTCACTAGAGGACCTATTATTGCACCTCTCACTAGAAGACCTACTACTGTACCTCTCACTAGAGGACCTATTATTGCACCTCTCACTAGAAGACCTACTACTGTACCTCTCACTAGAGGACCTATTATTGCACCTCTCACTAGAAGACCTACTACTGCACCTCTCACTAGAAGACCTACTACTGTACCTCTCACTAGAAGACCTACTACCGCACCTCTCACTAGAGACCTATTATTGCACCTCTCACTAGAGGACCTACTACTGCACCTCTCACTAGAAGACCTACTACCGCACCTCTCACTAGAAGACCTACTACCGCACCTCTCACTAGAGACCTACTACTGCACCTCTCACTAGAAGACCTACTACCGCACCTCTCACTAGAAGACCTACTACTGTACCTCTCACTAGAGGACCTATTATTGCACCTCTCACTAGAAGACCTACTACCGCACCTCTCACTAGAAGACCTACTACTGCACATCTCACTAGAAGACCTACTACTGCACATCTCACTAGAAGACCTACTACCGCACCTCTCACTAGAAGACCTACTACTGCACATCTCACTAGAAGACCTACTACTGCACCTCTCACTAGAAGACCTACTACCGCACCTCTCACTAGAGGACCTACTACTGCACCTCTCACTAGAGGACCTACTACTGCACCTCTCACAAGAGGACATATTATTGCACCTCTCACTAGAGGACCTACTACTGCACCTCTCACTAGAGGACCTATTATTGCACCTCTCACTAGAGGACCTATTATTGCACCTATCACAAGAGGACCTATTACTGCACCTCTCACTAGAGGACCTATTATTGCATCTCTCACTAGAGGATCTACTACTGCACCTCTCACTAGAAGACCTACTACTGCACCTCTCACTAGAGGACCTATTATTGCACCTCTCACTAGAGGACCTACTACTGCATCTCTCGCTAGAAGACCTACTACTGCACCTCTCACTAGAAGACATACTACTGCACCTCTCACTAGAAGACCTATTATTGCATCTCTCACTAGAAGACCTACTACTGCACCTCTCACTAGAGGACCTATTATTGCATCTCTCACTAGAAGACCTACTACTGCACCTCTCACTAGAAGACCTACTACTGCACCTCTCGCTAGAAGACCTACTACTGCACCTCTCACTAGAAGACCTACTACTGCACCTATCACAAGAGGACCTATTACTGCACCTCTCACTAGAGACCTATTATTGCATCTCTCACTAGAGGATCTACTACTGCACCTCTCACTAGAAGACCTACTACTGCACCTCTCACTAGAGGACCTATTATTGCACCTCTCACTAGAGGACCTACTACTGCATCTCTCGCTAGAAGACCTACTACTGCACCTCTCACTAGAAGACCTACTACTGCACCTCTCACTAGAAGACCTACTACTGCACATCTCACTAGAAGACCTACTACTGCACCTCTCACTAGAAGACCTACTACTGCACCTCTCACTAGAAGACCTACTACTGCACCTCTCACTAGAAGACCTACTACTGCACCTCTCACTAGAAGACCTACTACTGCATCTCTCACTAGAAGACCTACTACTGCATCTCTCACTAGAAGACCTACTACTGCACCTCTCACTAGAAGACCTACTACTGCACCTCTCACTAGAAGACCTACTACTGCACATCTCACTAGAAGACCTACTACTGCATCTCTCACTAGAAGACCTACTACTGCACCTCTCACTAGAAGACCTACTACTGCACCTCTCACTAGAAGACCTACTACTGCACATCTCACTAGAAGACCTACTACTGCACCTCTCACTAGAAGACCTACTACTGCACCTCTCACTAGAAGACCTACTACTGCACATCTCACTAGAAGACCTACTACTGCACCTCTCACTAGAAGACCTACTACTGCACATCTCACTAGAGGATCTACTACTGCACCTCTCACTAGAGGATCTACTACTGCACCTCTCACTAGAGGATCTACTACTGCACCTCTCACTAGAGGATCTACTACTGCACCTCTCACTAGAGGATCTACTACTGCACCTCTCACTAGAAGACCTATTATTGCACCTCTCACTAGAGGACCTACTACTGCACCTCTCACTAGAGGACCTATTATTGCACCTCTCACTAGAAGACCTACTACTGCACCTCTCACTAGAAGACCTACTACTGCACATCTCACTAGAAGACCTATTATTGCACCTCTCACTAGAAGACCTACTACTGCACATCTCACTAGAAGACCTATTATTGCACCTCTCACTAGAGGACCTATTATTGCACCTCTCACTAGAAGACCTACTACTGCACCTCTCACTAGAGGACCTATTATTGCACCTCTCACTAGAAGACCTACTACTGCACCTCTCACTAGAGATCTACTACTGCACCTCTCACTAGAAGACCTATTATTGCACCTCTCACTAGAGGACCTACTACTGCACCTCTCACTAGAAGACCTATTATTGCACCTCTCACTAGAAGACCTACTACTGCACCTCTCACTAGAGGACCTACTACTGCACCTCTCACTAGAAGACCTATTATTGCACCTCTCACTAGAGGACCTACTACTGCACCTCTCACTAGAGGACCTACTACTGCACCTCTCACTAGAGGACCTACTACTGCACATCTCACTAGAAGACCTACTACTGCACATCTCACTAGAAGACCTACTACTGCACCTCTCACTAGAAGACCTACTACTGCACCTCTCACTAGAAGACCTACTACTGCACCTCTCACTAGAGGATCTACTACTGCACATCTCACTAGAAGACCTACTACTGCACCTCTCACTAGAAGACCTACTACTGCACCTCTCACTAGAGGATCTACTACTGCACATCTCACTAGAAGACCTACTACTGTATCTCTCACTAGAGGACCTACTACTGCACATCTCACTAGAAGACCTACTACTGCACCTCTCACTAGAAGACCTACTACTGTATCTCTCACTAGAGGACCTACTACTGCACCTCTCACTAGAAGACCTACTACTGCACCTCTCACTAGAAGACCTACTACTGCACCTCTCACTAGAAGACCTACTACTGCACCTCTCACTAGAAGACCTACTACTGCACCTCTCACTAGAGGACCTACTACTGCACCTCTCACTAGAAGACCTACTACTGCACCTCTCACTAGAGGATCTACTACTGCACATCTCACTAGAAGACCTACTACTGTATCTCTCACTAGAGGACCTACTACTGCACATCTCACTAGAAGACCTACTACTGCACCTCTCACTAGAAGACCTACTACTGCACCTCTCACTAGAAGACCTACTACTGCACCTCTCACTAGAAGACCTACTACTGCACCTCTCACTAGAAGACCTACTACTGCATCTCTCACTAGAAGACCTACTACTGCACCTCTCACTAGAAGACCTACTACTGCACCTCCCCTTAGAACGGATACGCTTCGTCTACAACATGTAGAGTGTATTGAGGAGAACGTAAAAAATACAAACACTGGCCACATCAATGGAATACAAGGATTTGTGGCTCGGGGTTGTAGAGCAAAACTGCAAAATTTACAGTAACTTGTTTATTTCTCTCTCTCTCTTTCTCTCTCTCTCTCTCTCTCTCTCTCTCTCTCTCTCTCTGTGTGTGTGTGTGTGTGTGATTTGTGTTTTTCTTTCATCCTTATTTTTTCTCTCTGTGATTCTCAATCTCTCTCATTCTCACTCTCTGTTTTCGCACTCTTTCCCTTACTCTCTGTCTTTTTGTCTCTTTTTATTTCCCTCTCTCACTCTGTCTATCCTTTTCTTATCTTTTTCTCTTTCTGTTTCTCCGCCTTATCGAAAGGTACCAAGAAAGTAAGAAAAAGCCAAAGCCTTAGATGTAAAAGCAACACCAAGACAGCTACAATTAACAAACACTGTTACAATATATCAACAATCTATACAAAGGCATGGAATAATATTTAAAAATGCGTAAAAATGAATTATACAAAAGCGTTCAAGTTAAACAGAACAGAAACATTCAAATAAAACCACGCATTGTTCTGCTAAGCGTAAGGAACCCCATACAGGTCACAAGGAAGAACCCGGATATCGCACAATGCAAGTCGTTCGTATGCTTGGAAATCAATTTGAAAGGGTAACACCGGATTGAGGAGGAGGGCGTGACTTGTGAAAGTGGCAATTTAAAAAAAAAATCCAATCTAAATAAAATTATCAGAAGTATTAACTACAACGCACAAGTTAAACAAGTTTGAGAGGTGCACAAAAAAAAAAAAAAACAACGTATGTGAAACAGCACAAAGAGATCAACGAAGTACAGTTGTAAACCTAAGCAACACAAAGAGATCCACTAAGTTCAACGCCCAGGCTAGACAACACTAAAAGATCCAGTAAGAATAACAGTAAAGCTAAACATTAAAAGATCCAGTAAGAACAACAGTAAAGCTAAACATTAAAAGATCCAGTAAGAACAACAGCAAAGCTAAACATTAAAAGATCCAGTAAGAACAACAGTAAAGCTAAACATTGAAAACATTGAAAGATCCAGTAAGAACAACAGTAAAGCTAAACAACACTAAAAGATCCAGTAAGAACAACAGTAAAGCTAAACAACACTAAAAGATCTTGTAAGAACAACAGTAAAGCTGAACATTGAAAGACCCAGTAAGAACAACAGTAAAGCTAAACATTGAAAGATCCAGTAAGAACAACAGTAAAGCTAAACATTGAAAGATCCAGTAAGAACAACAGTAAAGCTAAACATTGAAAGATCCAGTAAGAACAACAGTAAAGCTAAACATTGAAAACATTGAAAGATCCAGTAAGAACAACAGTAAAGCTAAACATTGAAAGATCCAGTAAGAACAACAGTAAAGCTAAACATTGAAAGATCCAGTAAGAACAACAGTAAAACTAAACATTGAAAGATCCAGTAAGAACAACAGTAAAGCTAAACATTAAAAGATCCAGTAAGAACAACAGTAAAGCTAAACATTGAAAACATTGAAAGATCCAGTAAGAACAACAGTAAAGCTAAACATTGAAAGATCCAGTAAGAACAACAGTAAAGCTAAACATTGAAAGATCCAGTAAGAACAACAGTAAAGCTAAACATTGAAAGATCCAGTAAGAACAACAGTAAAACTAAACATTGAAAGATCCAGTAAGAACAACAGTAAAGCTAAACATTGAAAGATCCAGTAAGAACAACAGTAAAGCTAAACATTGAAAGATCCAGTAAGAACAACAGTAAAGCTAAACATTGAAAGATCCAGTAAGAACAACAGTAAAGCTAAACATTGAAAGATCCAGTAAGAACAACAGTAAAGCTAAAGAACACAACGACGTCCACAAAGCTCAACACAAAAGCTCGACCATGAATGTATGAAACAACAAAGTTGCGATACTAATGCATGATTCTCATTTATAAAAAGAACGGAAAAGAGACAATCCAATGTATCATCATTTTTTTTTCAATAAAACCTCAGTTGATTTAACATCAGGAAAAATGTAGGCCAAACAAAAGAAGAATCAGACGGTGACTTCATGAGATAAAGGAATGAAATGGATGAATACATCAGCAAGGCAAGAGGGTGATATTGCTACGGAAAAGAAGATGATTACGCCAACAAGGCAAGAGGATAATATTGCTCAGGGCAAGAATATATCAACACGGCAAATTGATGATATTGCTAAGGACAAGATGATGAATACATCAGCAAGGCAAGAATATGATATTGCTACGGACAAGAAGATGATTATATCAATCAACAAGGCAAAAGGATGATATTGCTAAAGAAAGGAACGATTTGGAAGGGGAGGGATATATACTGAAATGGACTAGCTTTGGTCATTCAGAGTTTACCAACAATAAATTAAAGACAATAGATTAAAGAAAATAGATTAAAGACAATAGATTAGATTAAAGACAATAGATTAAAGACAATAGATTAAAGAAAATAGATTAAAGACAATAGATTAGATTAAAGACAATAGATTAAAGACCATAGATTAAAGACAAAAGATTAAAGACAAAAGATTAAAGACAAAAGATTAAAGAGGATTAATTGTGGTCTAGCTGGGTCACAACCAGTGTGCTCGGTTGGATTTTAATTACTTTCATTTTTTTTCAATGAGTGCCGTCTCCGCAACAAAGGTTGGCTACCATGGAGCGCCATTCTGCTCCATCTCTTGCTCTGATGGTGCAGGTTGTCATTATGTCATAGGTTAACTTGTCCATCTTTTGATGTTACTTGTCCATGCTATTCTTGGTCTGTCTCTGCCTCTATTATCGTGTATTTTACTCTCAAGGATTACTTTTAGTAGACTGCTATGTCTTTTAACGTGCCCCAAAAATGAATTGCATTTATCTTGTTCTAATTGTGTTTAGTAGTTCTCTTTTTTTTTATTTGTTTCAAAACTTCATCATTTGTTTTCTTTTCTTTCCATCCAATTCTACCTATTCATCTATAAATCCACATTTCAAAGGCTTAAATTTTCTGTTCTGTTTTCTTGTCTAATGTCCATGTGTCTGCACCATATAGGAAATTTGAGAAGATGTAACTTTCATTTAAGATCGAGAATACAGACTTTATGGCGAAAAAAGCATTTCAGACATTCATATTATCACTATATTCAAGACTTTAACGCTCACAGACATTGACATCATCACTATATTCAAGACTTTAATGCTCACAGACATTGACATCATCACTATATTCAAGACTTTAACGCTCACAGACATTGACATCATCACTATATCCAAGACTTTAATGCTCACAGACATTGACATCATTGTAGAAGGGAGAGGGGTGGAGAAGGAGAAGGAGTCAAAGGAATAAAGAGACAATAGGTCGAGGTCAAGCAGAAAAAAAATGATAAGACGAAGTCACGGAAAAGAATAATGAGACGAGGATATGAAGTCCACGTGAAAAACGTAAAGTTAAGGTCGAGAACGAGGGGACAAACAGAAGCGTCGGAAGTGTTTGTGATTGGTCGAAAAGTTCGAGATTTAAGAGGAAGACACGTAGAATTCGAGCAATTTGTGAAAATCAGTCCGGCCAGAGGTTACGCGCCGAGTTAGAAGGGCTACCAAGTGTTGGTTGGCCATAGGGGCTGTCTTAGCCCTATAGAACTATTATAATGTGCATTACGATTTAAGGAACATTCAAGCACTTTGTGAAAAATCAGTCCGGCCAGAGGTTACGCGCCGAGTTAGAAGGGCGACCAAGTGTTGGTTGGCCCATCGGGACTGCCTTAGCCCGATAGATGTGTGTTTTCAGAATTAGTGAATTCAGACACACGCAGAAGAGATATTCAATCGGCAGACGAACTCAGATTAGTGAGCAGACGCAGCCAATTTATAGTTGTGATTAATAGGAAGGCGACAGAATAAGCTGACAGACAATAGATAGAGTAGGGGAGCCGTTCAATGGGGGGACGGTTCAAACTTAATTAAGTGACGAGTATGAATAAGACAGATTAGAGCCCTGGTGGCGCATGTTAGGGCTTTAGCTTAGAGGACGGTAGAAGCGCGCATGAACAAAGTGTGATTGATCTATCATGTCATATGTATAGGGTTGCCGCCCAAGATCGGGTAGAATTAAAAGCCGGCTAAATTGACACCACTAATGTGTTTGTTTTGTGTTAACCAGTTTGCAGTCTCTGAACTAGCGTGACCCTAAGGGGAAGAACCTTAACAGCAGGGAGGTTGTCGCGGCACAATTAACGTGAAACAGGAAAATATAGTATTACCACACAGACTGAAGTACGACGGCGATCAGCCAGGTCAAGGCTGAACAAGCTCTCAGTGGCCGGAGAACAGGTCAGCATGAGGGAAATTACGAGAGCAGTGCAATAATAGTTGAGGTCAGTCTTGTAGGGGCCGACACATCAAGATCGACCCGTTACACACGTTATATTTACATTCAAGAACGTGTACATTTACGAAGTTATCCTTATACCGTTACATCGTCATTACATTCAAGACTTTAATGCTCACAGACATTGACATCATCACTACATTCAAGACTTTAATGCTCACAGACATTGACATCATCACTACATTCAAGACTTTAAATGCTCACAGACATTGACATCATCACAACATTCAAGACTTTAATACTCACAGACATTGACATCGTCATTACATTCAAGACTTTAAACGCTCACAGACATTGACATCATCACTACATTCAAGACTTTAATGCTCACAGACATTGACATCATCACTACATTCAAGACTTTAATGCTAACAGACATTGACATCATCACTACACTCAAAACTTTAATGCTCACAGACATTGACATCATCACTACATTCAAGACTTTAAACGCTCACAGACATTGACATCATCACTACATTCCAGACATTAATGCTCACAGACATTGACACCATCACTACATTCAAGACTTTAATGCTCACAGACATTGGCATCATCACAACATTCAAGACTTTAAACGCTCACAGACATTGACATCATCACTACATTCCAGACATTAATGCTCACAGACATTGCCATCATCACAACATTCCAGACATTAATGCTCACAGACATTGACATCATCACTACATTCCAGACATTAATGCTCACAGACATTGACATCATCACAACATTCCAGACATTAATGCTCACAGACATTGACATCATCACTACATTCAAGACTTTAAACGCTCACAGACAATTTTCTCATCGCTCTCTTAACTTTAGAATGGCTCTACCATGCCGGTCATCAGATCACTGTAAACAACGTAGAGATGTTTGTTGTGTCTGATCCAATCGTATGGCGCTGTGTCAGACGTAGTTCCAACTCATTGCCACGTGACATAGGAGAACGTAGACGGTAGATGTTACTGTTGTGACTAGCATCATGGGAAAACCTATCCTGGAGATAGAAGATCGATCAAAATGATGTGGCTAGTGCTTCATCATCGTTGAAAACTGTCTAATTTGGGTAAGTAAGTAAAGTAAGTAAAGAACCCCGTCACGCCAAGTGGCGTATAGTGAATATGGTGTTAGTGACCATAATTTGTACATCCTTTCGGTACATGATTTTGGAGGTAATGTGGTCGGTATTACACCCGTGCCACTTTACTTTCCCAGAAAAAATCCGGTACCCATTTAAGGCTGAGTGAACCCGAAAGCCGTCGATCCAGATCGAACCCCATCTCTTGTCCTTTGTAGTCCAGTTCACTAACCACTGAGTTATCGCCGCTCTAATTTGGGTATGTGAACAAACAAAATATATTTCTACGTGAACATGTTTAAAGTATACACATGATCGTATCCATCTTATCTATACTTACAATAAATAGACCGTTAAGGTGGAGTAGTATCCGGGTTCAGTCTGAGTATTAATTTAATGTGATATACACAAAATACATTTAATAAACAGAGCGTGCTAAAATGAATGGAATGTGTTGCACGCAGGGCGGATGTGCTTTTGGGAAATATGTTTTGTAAAGTAAAGGTGGCCGAATTTGTTTTCACTTTACATTGAGCATATTATGAGATCAATAGCAGACAGGAAAGGAATTGAAGTCAACGATCACAACATAAATCTATCTATCTATCTATCTATCTATCTATCTATCTATCTATCTATCTATCTATCTATCTATCTATCTATCTATCTATCTATCTATCTATCTATCTATCTATCTATCTATCTATCTATCTATCTATCTATCTATCTATCTATCTATCTATCTATCTATCTATCTATCTATCTATCTATCTATCTATCTATCTATCTATCCATCCATCCATCCATCCATCCATCCATCCATCCATCCATCCATCCATCCATCCATCCATCCATCCATCCATCCATCCATCCATCCATCCATCCATCCATCCATCCATCCATCCATCCATCCATCCATCCATCCATCCATCCATCCATCCATCCATCCGTCAGTCCGTCCGTCCGTCCGTCCGTCCGTTCGTTCGTTCGTTCGCCTGAAATATTGTCTATATCTGCAATGTCGTTTCCTCTATAAATTTTAACATAGGCGTTAATCCATTAACAACATAAATTAACTTGCGATATGCGGATGACACACTCTTAATAGCAGAGGCAGAGAATGAACTACGAGAAATGATAGACATAATAGTGGAAGAAAGCAACAAAAATGGTCTCAGTCTGAACAGCAAGAAAACAGAAGTAATGGTCATATAAAAAAAACAATCATCACCATCATGCAGCTATCATTTTATCAGTTTATAAAAATAAACAGGACAAATCTGAAACAAGTGCAACGCGTCAAATATTTGGACACAATAATATCAGATGGGAGATGCACCACAGAACAGCTCAGACCAAAATAGCGGCAGTATATATTCACAAACAATTTCATAAAATGAAAAATATCCTATGCAACAAATCTATGTCAATAGAAGTGAGAAAGAGAGTTCATCGGTGCTATATAGAACCAATTCTGACCTATGGAAGCGAATCATGGAGAGAAGACAAACTAATGGAAAGATGATTAGAGGCAACAGAGATGGGATTTCTCAGAAGAATGTTGAATGTTCAATGGACAGCTAAAGAGACCAATGAAGAAATTATCAAAGAGGCCAACACAAAAAGGGAACTCCTAAAAAACATCAGAAAGAAACAATCAACATTGTTCGGACACATCATGAAAAGAGGAAAGTTGGAATACTTGGTTCAACTGGCAAAATAAAGGGAAAGAGTGATCGCGGACGACAAAGAGAGAAAATATTGGATAGCTTGATGTCATGGTATGGAAAACATTCAACAACAGAACTGATACGATGCACTGTAGATAGAAGATTGTGGAAGGACGTGATCGCC
Organism: Megaustenia siamemsis; assembly: GCA_032433765.1. Taxonomy (NCBI): domain Eukaryota; kingdom Metazoa; phylum Mollusca; class Gastropoda; order Stylommatophora; family Ariophantidae; genus Megaustenia; species Megaustenia siamemsis. The sequence goes on from JAVIAB010000001.1 coordinate 15,278,131, forward strand.
TGCGCCAACCGGTATGACACATAATGATGATGATGAGAATAAAGGTACGCTACGCTTCCTGGCTGGGAACTGGTCAAACTTCATAGTGGACATTGTTCAATGAGCACTGACATGAAACAAAAAAACTGACATGGAACACTGATATGGAACACTGACATGGGCACCTACAAAGAACACAGACATAGAACACTGACATAGAACACTGACATGGGTACCTACAAAGAACACAGACATAGAACACTGACAGAACACTGACATAGAACACTGACATGGAACACTGACATGAAACACTGACATGAAAAACTGACATGAAACACTGACATGAAACACTGGCATGGAACACTGACATGAAACACTGACATGGGCACCTACAAAGAACACTGACATAGAACACTGACATGGAACACTGACATAGGACACTGAAATAGACCACTGACATAGGACACTGACATAGATCACTGACATATAACACTGGGACAGAACACTGACATAGAACACTGACAGAACACTGACAGAACACTGACATAGAACACTAACATAGAACACTTACACAGGACACTGACATAGAACTCTGACATAGAACTCTAACATGGAACACTGACATGTATAACTTACATAAACACTGACATAGAACACTGACATGGAAAACTGACACGGAACACTGACATGTATAACTTACATAAACACTGATATAGAACACTGACATGGAAAACTGATACGGAACACTGACATAGAACACTGACATAGAACTCTAACATGGAACACTGACATGGACAGCTGACACGGAACACTGACATAGAACACTGACATAGAACTCTGACATAGAACACTGACATGGAAAACTGACATGGAACACTGACATGGAACACTGACATAGAACACTGACATAGAGCACTGACATAGAACACTGACATAGAACACTGACATGGAACACTAACATGGATAATTTACATAAACACTGACATAGAACACTGACATGGAACACTGACATAGAACACTGACATGGATAACTAATATGGAAGTGCAACCGTCAACCAACAGTGATATCTGAGCTATTACTGCCCACATTCTCATATTGCTCTTCATCTTAGCCGTACTTGTACCTCTAATCAACCACACTTCTAGCCGTTATTAACTACTCTACTATCTTCCATCAACCACACTTCTACATCTCATCAATCACGCTTCTACCTTCAAACATTCTTCAGCCTTCCAGGAACACAACTCTGCCACTTATCAACAATTCTTATATTATTCTTTATATAACTTCAACTATTCTTATCAACCCTACTTCTATCTTCAATGAACCACACTTTTCATCAACTATGTACAATTCTCTTATCAACTGTGCCTCTTCCTCTTATCATTCAGGCCTCTATCTCACATCAACAACATTTCAAACTACCATCAAAACTCTAGCTTCTCATCAACCACACTTTCACGTCCACTCAGCCATACTTCTACCTCCACTCAACCACACTTCTACCTCCACTCAACCACACTTCTACCTCCACTCAACCACACTTCTATCTCCAATCAACCACACTTCTACCTCCACTCAAATACACTTCTACCTCCACTCAATCACACTTCTATCTCCACTCAACCACACTTCTACCTCCACTCAAAGACACTTCTACCTCCACTCAAACACACTTCTACCTCCACTCAAAGACACTTCTACCTCCACTCAACCACACTTCTACCTCTACTCAAAGACACTTCTACCTCCACTCATCCACACTTCTACCTCCACTCAACCACACTTCTATCTCCACTCAACCATACTTCTACCTCCACTCATCCACACTTCTACCTCCACTCAACCACACTTCTATCTCCACTCAACCACACTTCTACCTCCACTCAACCACACTTCTACCTCCACTCAACCACACTTCTACCTCCACTCAAACACACTTCTACCTCTACTCAAACACACTTCCATCTCCACTCAACCACACTTCTAAATCCACTCAACCACACTTCTACCTCCACTCAACCACACATCTGCCTCCACTCAACCACACTTCTACCTCCACACTTCTACCTCCACTCAACCACACTTCTACCTCCACACTTCTACCTCCACTCAACCACACTTCTACCTCCACACTTCTACCTCCACACTTCTACCTCCACTCAACCACACTTCTACCTCCACACTTCTACCTCCACTCAACCACATTTCTACCTCCACACTTCTACCTCCACTCAACCACACTTCTACCTCCATACTTCTACCTCCACTCAACCACACTTCTACCTCCATACTTCTACCTCCACTCAACCACACTTCTACCTCCACACTTCTACCTTCACTCAACCACACTTCTACCTCCACTCAGTCACACTTCTACCTTCACTCAGCCACACTTCTACCTCCACTCATTCACACTTCTACCTCCACTCAGTCACACTTCTACCTCCACTCAGTCACACTTCTACCTCCACTCAGTCACACTTCTACCTCCACTCAAACACACTTCTACCTCCACTCAGTCACACTTCTACCTCCACTCAGTCACACTTCTACCTCCACTCAGCCACACTTCTACCTCCACTCAGTCACACTTCTACCTCCACTCAGTCACACTTCTACCTCCACTCAGTCACACTTCTACCTCCACTCAAACACACTTCTACCTCCACTCAGTCACACTTCTACCTCCACTCAGTCACACTTCTACCTCCACTCAGCCACACTTCTACCTCCACTCAGTCACACTTCTACCTCCACTCAGTCACACTTCTACCTCCACTCAGTCACACTTCTACCTCCACTCATTCACACTTCTACCTCCACTCAGCCACACTTCTACCTCCACTCAGTCACACTTCTACCTCCACTCAGTCACACTTCTACCTCCACTCAGCCACACTTCTACCTCCACTCAGCAACACTTCTACCTCCACTCAAACACACTTCTACCTCCACTCAACCACACTTCTACCTCCACACTTCTACCTCCACTCAACCACATTTCTACCTCCACACTTCTACCTCCACTCAACCACACTTCTGCCTCCATACTTCTACCTCCACTCAACCACACTTCTACCTCCATACTTCTACCTCCACTCAACCACACTTCTACCTCTATACTTCTACCTCCACTCAACCACACTTCTACCTCCACACTTCTACCTTCACTCAACCACACTTCTACCTCCACTCAGTCACACTTCTACCTTCACTCAGCCACACTTCTACCTCCACTCATTCACACTTCTACCTCCACTCAGCCACACTTCTACCTCCACTCAGTCACGCTTCTACCTCCACTCAGTCACACTTCTACCTCCACTCAAACACACTTCTACCTCCACTCAGTCACACTTCTACCTCCACTCAGTCACACTTCTACCTCCACTCAGCCACACTTCTACTCCACTCAGTCACACTTCTACCTCCACTCAGTCACACTTCTACCTCCACTCAGTCACACTTCTACCTCCACTCAAACACACTTCTACCTCCACTCAGTCACACTTCTACCTCCACTCAGTCACACTTCTACCTCCACTCAGCCACACTTCTACCTCCACTCAGCAACACTTCTACCTTCACTCAACCACACTTCTACCTCCACTCAGTCACACTTCTACCTTCACTCAGCCACACTTCTACCTCCACTCAGTCACACTTCTACCTCCACTCAGTCACACTTCTACCTCCACTCAGCCACACTTCTACCTCCACTCAGTCACACTTCTACCTCCACTCAGTCACACTTCTACCTCCACTCAGTCACACTTCTACCTCCACTCATTCACACTTCTACCTCCACTCAGCCACACTTCTACCTCCACTCAGTCACACTTCTACCTCCACTCAGTCACACTTCTACCTCCACTCAGCCACACTTCTACCTCCACTCAGCAACACTTCTACCTCCACTCAAACACACTTCTACCTCCACTCAACCACACTTCTACCTCCACACTTCTACCTCCACTCAACCACATTTCTACCTCCACACTTCTACCTCCACTCAACCACACTTCTGCCTCCATACTTCTACCTCCACTCAACCACACTTCTACCTCCATACTTCTACCTCCACTCAACCACACTTCTACCTCTATACTTCTACCTCCACTCAACCACACTTCTACCTCCACACTTCTACCTTCACTCAACCACACTTCTACCTCCACTCAGTCACACTTCTACCTTCACTCAGCCACACTTCTACCTCCACTCATTCACACTTCTACCTCCACTCAGCCACACTTCTACCTCCACTCAGTCACACTTCTACCTCCACTCAGTCACACTTCTACCTCCACTCAAACACACTTCTACCTCCACTCAGTCACACTTCTACCTCCACTCAGTCACACTTCTACCTCCACTCAGCCACACTTCTACCTCCACTCAGTCACACTTCTACCTCCACTCAGTCACACTTCTACCTCCACTCAGTCACACTTCTACCTCCACTCAAACACACTTCTACCTCCACTCAGTCACACTTCTACCTCCACTCAGTCACACTTCTACCTCCACTCAGCCACACTTCTACCTCCACTCAGTCACACTTCTACCTCCACTCAGTCACACTTCTACCTCCACTCAAACACACTTCTACCTTCACTCAGTCACACTTTTACCTCCACTCAGTCACACTTCTACCTCCACTCAGCCACACTTCTACCTCCACTCAGCCACACTTCTACATCTACTCAGTCACACTTCATCTTTATAAGTAGATGATCGATAGATAGAAAGATAGATAGATAGATAGATAGATAGATAGATAGATAGATAGATAGATAGATAGATAGATAGATAGATAGATAGATAGATAGATAGATAGATAGATAGATAGATAGATAGATAGATAAATTAGATATACAGACAGACAGAGAGACAGACAGTAAACATATAGGTTATATACAAATCTAAAGAGAATAAGTAGAACGAGACTCACTTGAAAAAGTCCCAGAAAGAAAACGCGTACCCATGCTGCTCTGCGATGCCAGCACAGACCACGTTACACGAAGCCCCGATGAGAGTTCCATTTCCTGGTGACGAATATTGTTCAGAGTCTCGTTAGTTATAGAGAGTGTTGTTGGATTTCTTATGAATGTTGGAGTGTTGTTGTAGTAGACGCCTACGTATTGTTGGTGATTTGTTGATGACGTGATCAAATGCAGAAATTTTGAATGAGAGCAGATAGACTCAATAGAGGTAAGGTAAGGTAAAGGTAAAGTACGAGACTTGAACCGGCGTCCTAGCACGCGAGTATATACCCATATGTGCTCGGCCGCCTATCCAGAAATGTTCGGATATTTCTGTATAGTGTAGCCTCAAGCATCGAAACTCAGATGCGAAGCGACATTCCTCACCTTCCCAGGATAATATACCCTGGTACCCATTTCTGCCAACGGCTGGGTCGACCGTGGGGGTATTTTTTTTTTTTTCCAACCACGAGTACAACTCACACTGCTCCCAGCGGGAATTGATCACGGGTTGTCCGAACGTCGGTAATCTAGTCGGGTGGTTTTCCCAACTAGGCTACCGAGGCCCCCCACTCAATAGAGGATTTGTACAGAGATAGAGCCTACAAACTAAATTGATATTTGAGTATAGAGAGAGTCGTATGCAACAAGTCTATGTCAATAGAAGTGAGAAAGAGACTTCATCGGTGCTATATAGAGCCAATTCTGACCTAAGAAAGCGAATTATGAACAGCAGACAAACAAATGAGAAGACGATTAGAAGCCACAGAGATGGGATTTCTCAGAAGAATATTGAAAGTTCGTTGGGCAGCTAAAAAGACTAACCAGGGCATTCTCAAAGAGGTCAACACAAAAAGGGAGTTCCTAGTAAACACCAGAAAGAAATAATACACATTTTTAGGGAACATCATGAGAAGAGGAATGTTGGAATACTTGGTTACAACTGGAAAAATACAGGGAAGGAGAGATCGTGGATAACAAAAGGTGACGATGCTAGATAGCTTGGTGTCATGGCATGGGAAACAGTCAACAGCATATACGATGCACGGTAGATAGAAGATTGTGGAGGGACATGATCGCTTACGCCAATCCGTATGGCATATAATGATGATGATAATAATGATGATGATGATAATGATGATGATAATGATGATAATAATGATGATGATGATGATGATGATGATAATGATAATGATGATGATAATGATGATAATGATGATGATAATGATGATAATGATGATGATGATGATAATAATGATGTTGATGATGATAATGATGATGTTAATGATGATGATGATGATGATGATGATGATAATGATGATGATGATGATGATGATGATGATGATGATGATGATGATGATGATGATGATGATGATGATGATGATGATGATGATGATAATGATGATGATGATGATGATGATGATGATGATGATGATAATAATGATGATGATGATGATGATAATAATATAGAGGGAAAGATAAGAGATAGTAAATAAAATGAACAGAGGGTTAGAAAGAAAACGTACATTTAGAATGAAAGAGTTGGGAAACAATAAAATAGACTCCTTTGTGATCAATAAAGAGAACCAGAAGAGTAGACTTGCCAAGAAAGAGCGTAAAGACAGAGAGAGAGAGAGAGAGAGAGAGAGAGAGAGTAGAATGACTGAAGAGACTTAAGTAGAGGAAAAGAGAGAGCATCAGTGAGAGCCAATTGACTGAATAACCCAATGCAACATAAAACAAAGGAAGCGCATGTATTATCATAAATGCCTTAAAAATGGAAGGCAGAAAGAGTCCGTTTAAACAGGAAAATATTCAAGTAACTTGAAGGCAGGTGCAGAAACTCTGAAAACTGCAGCTGGAACTCTCTTGAAGGAGAAGGTTGAAAACAGGAAACATTGTATTCCTCACAGATGCTCTGTCAGTAGTTACAGCACTGAGAAGTCATGGAAGACCTGAATGATCTAAGAGAAAATACTTTACAAGCTCTGTCAGTAGTTGCAGCACTGAGCAGTCATGGAAATTAAGACCTGAATGATCCTAATGAGATGAATGAGAAATCACATGTTCACCAAATTCAAAATAGGTACAACCAACCTATGCCACTGTACACTGGACAATATGACTACAAAACATGTTCTACAGGATTGCTCCCAGTACACAGACCTGAGAACAGCAATGTGGTCCACACCCACCTCCCTGGAAGGGAAACTATATGGGGCAATCGAATCACTTAAACAGACAGCTGACTTCATGAGAGAGTCTGGAATCAAATTCTGATTGAGTCTTGATCACACACACACACACAACACACACAGAGAGAGAGAGAGAGAGAGAGAGAGAGAGAATGATCTAAGAAAATATACTCTACAAGCTCTGTCAGTAGTTACAGCAATGTTCAGTCATAGAAATGAAGACCTGAATGATCTCAGAGAAAATACTTTACAAGCCCTGCTAGAGACGCTGATCTTTTATTCAGTGGACTCCATCTCACTGCAGTATTTCTGGAAACGATGAGGCAGACAGGTTGGCAAAGGAAGATGGCAAATTACATCAGCCAGATACAAGTACAAGTTATGAGGAATCAAAGAGGTTTCTCAGGAAATAATACATGAGCAAATGGAATACGGAACGCCAGTTACCAGAAAAATGATGCCTACTACCAGAAAAAAATATGCCTACTACCAGAAAAAATATGCCTACTACCAGAAAAAATATGCCTACTACCAGAAAGAATATGCCTACTACCAGAAAAAAATATGCCTATTACCATAAAAAATGATCTGGTGACCAGATCATAGAACGGAAAATCAAATTGATCACATATGTATTAATAATAAGTTTAAGTCATCCTTACAGGATGTAAAAGTATATAGAGGGACAGATGTAGCTTCTGATCATCATCTTCTGTTAGCCAAACTTAAAATTAAATTAAAAAGGTATACTACAACGAATAAGGGTAGAAAGCATTTCAATGTAGGGTTTCTTAAAGAACAAGGAATTAAAGATAAATTCGCAGTCACAATATCAAACAAATACCAAGTCCTCCAACAACTAGAAAATACAATAAATATAGAAGATCATTGGAAACAGGTAAAAAAATATATGGAAAGAGACATGCGAAGAAACACTGGGGAAAAGAGAACGCCAGGATAAGGCATGGATGACAGCAGAGACCCTGGATAAAATTAAAGAAAGACAGAACAAGAAAGCAGACATAAATAACAGCAAAACAAGAAGTAATAAAGCCAAGACACAGGAAGCTTACACAGAGGTGAACAAAGAAGTGAGAAGATGCATTAAAAGGGATAAGAGGAAATATATAGATGAACTAGCTAAAGAGGCAGAAGAAGCAGCAAATAAAAGGAATATGAAAGAACTGTACAACAGCACAAAGAAATTAGGTGGAAAATACAAACAGATCAACGCCTTTATCAAAGATAAGAAAGGAAATCTGCTTAGTAATATAAGGGAACAAATGGAGAGATGGAAAGAGCACTTTGAAGAACTTTTGAACAGACCCGGCTCAAATAATCCTCCAGATATACTACCAGCAGAAAAAGAGTTACACGTTAACTGCGGAAAACCAAGCAAAGAAGAAATAATGAAAACCATCAAACTATTAAAAGATGGTAAAGCCACAGGACCAGATGAAATTCCTTCGGAAGCCATCAAAGCAGATATTAACACCTCCACCAAGATGTTACATGATCTATTGGATAAAATTTGGGAGAGGAAAGAAATACATAAAGACTGGAGAGAAGGTTATATGATCAAACTACCAAAGAAAGGAAGTTTACAGGAGTGCACAAATTATAGGGGAATTATGCTACTATCAGTGCCAGGAAAAATATTAGGCAGAATCATTCTGGAGAGACTAAAAGAGGCTATAGAGAAACATTTGAGAGATGAACAAGCAGGTTTTAGGAAGAACAGAACATGTGCTGATCAAATAACTACTCTACGTATAATAGTTGAATAAAGTTTAGAACTAAAATCCCCACTTTATATTGGATTCATAGATTACGAAAAGGCATTTGATAGTTTAGACAGAAGAATGCTTTGGAAGTTGCTGAGTCATTACGGAATCCCCATAAAGTTTATTAACCTGATAAAAACAATGTATGAAGGAACAAAATGTAGTGTGGTGCATGAAGGACAGCTTACAGAAGCATTTGAAATTAGAACAGGTGTAAGGCAAGGATGCCTTCTGTCTCCATTTCTCTTTCTACTGGCCATAGATTGGATTATGAAAATAACTCAAAACAACAGAAATGGGATCCAGTGGTCACTGACCAAACAACTTGATGATTTAGACTTTGCTGATGACATAGCTCTCCTATCACACAGCCATCAACAGATGCAGGATAAAATGAGTATATTAGATGAGAGATCACAACAGCTAGGACTAAAGATTAATAGAGATAAGACCAACGTTATGAGAATTAATGCAGTTGGCAATAACCAAATAAAACTAGGAGAAATACCACTACTAGACGTACAATCTTACATATATCTGGTCAGTAATATAGATAAAGAGGGAGGAACAGAAAATGATACCAAAATAAGGATATCAAAAGCAAGAGGAGCTTTCATTGCACTGGGAAACATATGGAAATCCAAAGAAATTAGGCTAAATACAAAAATTAAAATTTTCAACTCAAATGTTAAGTCGGTCCTATTGTATGGCTGTGAAACATGGAGAATAACAAAATTGACAATCACGAAGGTACAGACTTTCATTAATGGATGCTTGCGCAGAATAAAGGGATGGAAATGGCAGGACAAAGTCACTAACGTGGAATTACGGAAATGTACCGGTCAAACACCAGTGCATAAAGAGATACAGCAAAGACGATGGCGCTGGATAGGACACACACTACGGAAGCCAACTGAGAGTATTACACAACAGGTCCTTTTTGGAATCCCCAGGGGAAAAGACAAAGAGGAAGACCAAGGAATTCTTGGAGAAGACAGATAGAAGCAGAGATGAAGATGATGGGGAAGACATGGATTGATCTTAAAAGAATTGCAAAAAACAGAACGACTTGGAAAGTGTTTGTTGAAGACCTATGCTCCACTGGGAGCTAAAAGGTAGAAGAAGACCAGAAAAATGATGCCTAGTACCAGAAAAACGATGCCTAGTACCATAAAAACGATACCTAGTACCAGAAAAACAATACCTAGTACCAGAAAAACAATGCCTAGTACCAGAAAAACGTTGCCTAGTACCAGAAAAATGATACCTACTACCATAAAAACGATACCTAGTACCAGAAAAACAATACCTAGTACCAGAAAAACGATGCCTAGTACCAGAAAAACGTTGCCTAGTACCAGAAAAATGATACCTACTACCATAAAAACGATACCTAGTACCAGAAAAACGATGCCTAGTACCAGAAAAACGTTGCCTAGTACCAGAAAAATGATACCTAGTAACATAAAAACGATACATAGTACCAGAAAAACTATGCCTAGTACCAGAAAAATGATGCCTGGTACCAGAAAAATGATGCCTAGTACCAGAAAACTGATACCTAGTACCAGAAAAATGATGCCTAGTACCAGAAAAATGATACCTAGTAACAGAAAAACGTTGCCTAGTACCAGAAAAATTATACCTACTACCAGAAAAACGATGTCTAGTACCATAAAAACGATGCCTAGTACCAGGAAAACGATGCCTAGTACCAGAAAAATGATACCTACTACCATTAAAAACGATGCCTAGTACCAGAAAAATGATACATAGTACCATAAAAACGATGCCTAGTACCATAAAAACGATGCCTAGTACCAGAAAAATGATACCTACTACCAGAAAAACGATGTCTAGTACCAGAAAAACGATGCCTAGTACCAGAAAAACGATGCCTAGTACCAGAAAAATGATACCTACTACCATTAAAACGATGCCTAGTACCAGAAAAATGATACATAGTACCATAAAAACGATGCCTATTACCATAAAAACGATGCCTAGTACCAGAAAAATGATACCTACTACCAGAAAAACGATGTCTAGTACCAGAAAAACGATGCCTAGTACCAGAAAAACGATGCCTAGTACCAGAAAAATGATACCTACTACCATTAAAAACGATGCCTAGTACCAGAAAAACTATGCCTAGTACCAGAAAAATGATACCTACTACCATTAAATACGATGCCTAGTACCAGAAAAACGATGCCTAGTACCAGAAAAATGATACCTACTAACATTAAAAACGATGCCTAGTACCAGAAAAATGATACATAGTACCATAAAAACGATGTCTAGTACCAGAAAAACGATGCCTAGTACCAGAAAAACGATGCCTAGTACCAGAAAAATGATACCTACTACCATTAAAAACGATGCCTAGTACCAGAAAAACTATGCCTAGTACCAGAAAAATGATACCTACTACCATTAAATACGATGCCTAGTACCAGAAAAACGATGCCTAGTACCAGAAAAATGATACCTACTAACATTAAAAACGATGCCTAGTACCAGAAAAATGATACATAGTACCATAAAAACGATGCCTAGTACCATAAAAACGATGCCTAGTACCATAAAAACGATGCCTAGTACCAGAAAAATGATACCTACTACCATTAAAAACGATGCCTAGTACCAGAAAAATGATACATAGTACCATAAAAACGATGCCTAGTACCAGAAAAATGATACCTACTACCATTAAAAACGATGCCTAGTACCAGAAAAATGATACATAGTACCAGAAAAATGATACATAGTACCATAAAAACGATGCCTAGTACCAGAAAAATGATACCTACTACCATTAAAAACGATGCCTAGTACCAGAAAAACGATGCCTAGTACCAGAAAAATGATACATAGTACCAGAAAAACGATGCCTAGTACCAGAAAAACGATGACTAGTACCAGAAAAATGATACCTACTACCATTAAAAACGATGCCTAGTACCAGAAAAATGATACATAGTACCAGAAAAATTATACATAGTACCATAAAAACGATGCCTAGTACCAGAAAAATGATACCTACTACCATTAAAAACGATGCCTAGTACCAGAAAAACGATGCCTAGTACCAGAAAAATGATACATAGTACCAGAAAAATGATACATAGTACCATAAAAACGATGCCTAGTACCAGAAAAATGATACCTACTACCATTAAAAACGATGCCTCGTACAAGAAAAACGATGCCTAGTACCAGAAAAATGATACATAGTACCATAAAAGCGATGCCTAGTACCAGAAAAAACGATGCCTAGTACCAGAAAATTGATGCCTAGTACCATTAAAAACGATGCCTAGTACCAGAAAAATGATACCTACTACCATTAAAAACGATGCCTAGTACCAGAAAAATGATACATTGTACCATAAAAACGATGCCTAGTACCAGAAAATTGATGCCTAGTACCATTAAAAACTATGCCTAGTACCAGAAAAATGATACCTACTACCATTAAAAACGATGCCTAGTACCAGAAAAATGATACATAGTACCATAAAAACGATGCCTAGTACCTGAAAATTGATGCCTAGTACCATAAAAACGATGCCAAGTACCAAAAAACGATGCCTAGTACCTGAAAATTGATGCCTAGTACCAGAAAAACGATGCCTAGTACCAGAAAAACGTTCCTAGTACCAGAAAAACGATGCCTAGTACCATTAAAAACGATGCCTAGTACCAGAAAAACGATGCCTAGTACCATTAAAAACGATGGAGCCAATGGTGGGGTGTACTAAACACTCCAAGGTATGGTGACAGCTTTACAAATAAAGAACACAACACAATACTGACGTTTCGGCCTGTGGCCTTCTTCAGAATACAGGGACAACGACAACAAGCGGTGAAGCACAATTACTACATGTTAGATGATCAAGTGGGGGGCGAGGAAAGTAGGATGCAGAAATAGGAAAAGAGAGAAATGAGTATTACATGATGAGAGGTATGATGGGCGTCAAAATATATAAAATAGAAAAAGAGAAAAATGTATAATAAATTGTACTTAGCTGAGCTCAGAGCAGGAAACTATAATCCGTTCTGAAACAAGTCGGAATGACTAAAAGACAGAGAGCGTGTAAAGAAAGCAACCTGTGACCAAGACAGGTCAGTAAGGAGGCAAACGGATCTAATATCGGGAAAACCAAAAGGGGGGGGGGGGAAAGGGGGATAGACGAAGACACTCCTGGGACACAACAAGCAATACATATAAATCACTCAACAATGGAAGTGAGAGATCACGCGAGAGGTTAAGAGAAAGAAATTGAATGACACGGCAAAGTAGTGAACTAGGCAAACCGTGAGAGAGATGGACTCTACAGAATGGATGGCCTCTTCCATTGTTGAGTGATTTATATGTATTGCTTGTTGTGTCCCAGGAGTGTCTTCGTCTATCCCCCTTTCCCCCCCCCCCTTTTGGTTTTCCCGATATTAGATCCGTTTGCCTCCTTACTGACCTGTCTTGGTCACAGGTTGCTTTCTTTACACGCTCTCTGTCTTTTAGTCATTCCGACTTGTTTCAGAACGGATTATAGTTTTCCTGCTCTGAGCTCAGCTAAGTACAATTTATTATACATTTTTCTCTTTTTCTATTTTATATATTTTGACGCCCATCATACCTCTCATCATGTAATACTCATTTCTCTCTTTTCCTATTTCTGCATCCTACTTTCCTCGCCCCCACTTGATCATCTAACATGTAGTAATTGTGCTTCACCGCTTGTTGTCGTTGTCCCTGTATTCTGAAGAAGGCCACAGGCCGAAACGTCAGTATTGTGTTGTGTTCTTTATTTGTAAAGCTGTCACCATACCTTGGAGTGTTTAGTACACCCCACCATTGGCTCCTTGCTACCAGCTTTACCGCAGCATTGCAATTATTTGCCTGTTCCCCATTAAAAACGATGCCTAGTACCAGAAAAATGAAACCTACTACCATTAAAAACGATGCCTAGTACCAGAAAAACGATGCCTAGTACCAGAAAAACGATGCCTACTGCCTGCTCAACAGAAAAGAACAAGTAGCAGGTTTATACTTCGAACAGACCACAACAGATTATAGTACCACCTCTTCAACACCCTAAGGATAGGAACCTCTGTTGGACGTGACTGTAGAACAATCGAAATGACTGCCAAACATCTTCTGCAATCATGTTCCAACATATGATGAACATAGAAGACTCTTGTGGCCATCACTGGGACCATTTCGGACCAAACTGTATGGTAATGTCACCAGCTTTGAAATGACGAGAGCTTTCTTAGAATTTATTAATTTTGAAGTCTAAAGGTGTTAGTTGAAGAAGATGAATGATTGAAATGACAAAGATAAAGATAAAGAGTAGATGAATATATTGCAGTCATCAGGAGATTATAAGGGGAAGTATTACCTCCAAGACAAGCACCGAATGCAAGGGCGACAACCATTGGCACCAACGGTAGATTAACCTTTGGGTCATCACAAAGTTGTACCAGAACAGGTACCTGTACACGATATATGGCATTAATTTATTTATACTCGAATGTACATGTACACAACGACGTATATATATATATATATATATATATTATATATATATATATATATATATACTATGTGTATGTGTGTATATTATATGGCCCTTTTCGTCTTGTCAGACGGTCTAGTGGAGGCTATTGCGTATTTTTTTGAGGTATTGTTTTTTGCTGAACAGCTTCTCTCGTGACTAATTCTACCAATGTTTGACAAACACACGCGGTCACATAATGAAAAGGTCAGGCTCGCTGATCCACAGGTTTACCATCCTTTTTCATGAGTCTCTTCTCTTCTATATGTATATGTGTGTATATGATCAAAACATATGTACACAGTACTACGATGGCACATAAATATTACATGAATGAGGAACGTACACTCTCATTTTGCGTTTACGAAGTGTCTGACTTCTACTGTACACATTCTTGTTAACTTTCATTTCTACTGATTATTGATTTACAGAAACACCTTAGTGCACTCGAGAGAGACTCATAGGTATTGAACCACTTCTCAAAATATGGAAGGCATGCATGAGAATAAGTTACACTTTTCTTAACCCTCTACCAGTCACTCGATACGGAGTTTGACTCCCGATTTCCGGAGTCTCGTATCAGTGACAGGCGTGTCTCTAGAGCAGCTCATAGCTATAGTTCGTTCACAAATTCGTGCCCACAGAGTTGATCAATTATCTCGGAAACTGTTTGATTAATTTCTGTAATTCTTTTTATGAAATCTTATTTTTCTTCACCGACCTTCATATTTTATAACATTTAAGTACAAATGTAGTCTGAATTTTGCACAAATCGTGTTTTGTTATATAATTTTAGGAAAATATCAAACCGCGTGCTCTAAACATTAGGTTTTACTATAAATTATGTTAATTTTCTAATAATGCAAGCCAAAGGCGTATCCGTATAACATTTAATAGTAATATAACCGACCCCTTTTAGATTCCTTGCAAAGTGCATGTACAATAACACAGTTACCTTTTGCATAGTGATGAATTTACACTTTAAACTCTTCATGGTTTTAAAAATCAAGTAGTCACTTAACAGCAGCTTACAAATTATCACACATACAGGAATATTCATTAATAGTAAATATTTTTTCAAAATACGCCTCTGGACCAATTTAACAAGAACCGGAAATGAAATTACCAAAAAAAACCTCAGAGTGGCGTTTGTTTTACAAGTTAAGAGTGAGAAAGGTTGCTAAGAATGTGTGGTGTGCACGTGAAATTTGCCTTTTTAATTGGTGAGTTGATTACAACAAATGTGGGTATTGTAAAATCCTAAAATTTAGGACAAGCAAGAAAATAGTATTTTTATATACCTCAAATAAGCAAAAATCTTTCCTAAATGTATGATAGTAGGGCAAAAAAAATCAGACTGAAGGTCGGTGAAAAAATAAGATTTCACAAAAAAGAATTACAGAAATTCATCAAACAGTTTCCGAGGTAATTAATAAACTCAGTGGGCACGAATTTCTGAACGAACTATAGTTATGCTACTTTCTTCTGTATCGTTTCTAACCGCTCGCAATGCCTTTGTTAGACATTTTAATAGTGTACAGTTCACTGTCCTTTTAAAAACATATCAGCTTTTACTGTAATAGAATACGCACTTCTTTCCCAAGTCGTGCAGTTGCTAAAAAAAGGTTTGATTGTCTAGACCTCGCTAGCATCCGCTAACATGTTTTTTTTCTATCTATTGTTTCGAGACCTCGCTAGCATCCGCTAACATGTTTTTTTCTATCTATTGTTTCGAGACCTCGCTAACAGCCGCTAACATGCTTTTTTTTATCTATTGTTTTTAGACCTCGCTAGCAGCCGCTAAATAGTTTTCCTATTTGTAGCTATGGCTAACAGCCGCTAAATGTTTTGATCGTTCATAGACCTCGCTAGCAGCCGCTAAATATTTTACCCATTTATAGCGATCTCTTGCAGCTGCTAAAACGTTTTAATCGTTTCTAAACCTCGATGATGTCTCTGACTCATATTCAATGAGTATCCTTGACTTATTTACCAATATCTCTATATACCTTTCTCCTACAAAATTATTGTCTCTGATTCTCTAATCATTGGATGTATCTCAATCTATCTTGTGCTACACGTTGGTCCGACCACAAGCTCTTGGAACCAAAATGGTGTGGCGGGTTGACTTTTATTTTCTGGAATCACTTCGAGCGATTATCTGGACTTCCTGACTGGGCAACCTGAGAGGTTGTAACTTGTCGTGCCGAGAGTTCTTCAACACTAGGTCTTCTATATCAATAAATGTCACATCATCGTAGAATAAGTTAGAGATCCTTGTCTCTGATAGGTAGGGAGACGGTGACGTGGAAAAAAATAGCAAAAATGATATTGTTAAAGTTTTACGTAATCTTGATAGACGATACAGATTTGAACGACGTTTCGGCGCAATAGGCTCTCAGCAGGAACAAATAAACAAACACACACACACACACACACAAATATGTAAGTAAATAAAATAAATCCTACATAGTAAAAAAAAAAATAGAGCCCCCGTCACGCCAAGTGGCGTATAGGGAATATGGTGTTAGTGACCATAAATTTTACAGACTTTCAGCACATGATTTCTGGAGTAATGTGGTCGGTATTACGCCCGTTCCGCTTTACTTTCCCAGAAAACATTAGGTACCCATTTAAGGCTGGGTGAACCCGGAAGCCGTCGGTTGGGATCGAACCTTACCTCTTGTCCTTAAATCCTACATAGCTAACTAATAATGAAGCATCCAGAATTTAAATTTACCTGGTCTCTGATAGCCAGCCTTTTCTGACGCAGGCTGCTTCCAGGGAGATGGACTAATAGGTTTGAGGCGAGGTTTCTGTCAGCTGAGGGTCAAAGATGCAACTATTGCGACAGCAGGTAGCTGGAGCTTCAGCTTCCCACGTTTCAGTCTATAATCAATTTCCATCTGTAACTCTTTTATATAGTTGTCTGTCTTTGACTCACTTTCCCATGTCTGTCTCAAACTCTTTTAGCAATATCTGTCACTGACTCACTTGCCCACGTCTGTCTCAAACTCTTTTAGCAATATCTGTCACTGACTCACTTGCCCATGTCTGTCTCAAACTCGTTTAGCAATATCTGTCACTGACTCACTTGCCCATGTCTGTCTCAAACTCTTTTAGCAATATCTGTCACTGACTCACTTGCCCATGTACGTCTCAAACTCTTTTAGCAATATCTGTCTTTGACACACTTGCCCATGTATGTCTCAAACTCTTTTAGCAATTTCTGTCTTTGACTCACTTGCCAATGTATGTCTCAAACTCTTTTAGTAATATCTGTCTCTGATTCACTTGCCGATATCCAGCTCAAACTCTTTTAGCAATTTCTGTCTTTGACTCACTTGCCCATGTACGTCTCAAACTCTTTTAGCAATATCTGTCACTGACTCACTTATCTTAATGTATGACTCAAACTGTTACTGATATCAGGCTCTGACTAACTTAACAATGTCTGCCTCAGACTGTTACAGATATAAGTCTCTGACTCATTAATGAATGTCTGTACCAAAGACTGTTTCAGACGACTCTTTTAAAAATATCTGTCAGTGACTCACTTATCTCGATGTATGTCTCAAATACTTACTGATATCTGTATTTGACTCACTTACCAATGTATATACCAACGTCTGTCTCAGACCACTCTTTTATAAATATCTCACAGACTCACTTAATCCAATGTTTATCTTACACTACTTTACCAATATCAATCACTGACTCACTTACCCAAATGTCAATCTTACACTACTTTACCAATATCAATCACTGACTCACTTACCCAAATGTCAATCTTACACTACTTTACCAATATCAATCACTGACTCACTTACCCAAATGTCAATCTTACACTACTTTACCAATATCAATCACTGACTCACTTACCCAAATGTCAATCTTACACTACTTTACCAATATCAATCACTGACTCACTTACCCAAATGTCAATCTTACACTACTTTACCAATATCAATCACTGACTCACTTACCCAAATGTCAATCTTACACTACTTTACCAATATCAATCACTGACTCACTTACCCAAATGTCAATCTTACACTACTTTACCAATATCAATCACTGACTCACTTACCCAAATGTCAATCTTACACTACTTTACCAATATCAATCACTGACTCACTTACCAAATGTCAATCTTACACTATTTTACCAATATCAATCACTGACTCACTTACCCAAATGTCAATCTTACACTACTTTACCAATATCAATCACTGACTCACTTACCCCAATGTCAATCTTACACTACTTTACCAATATCAATCACTGACTCACTTACCCAAATGTCAATCTTACACTACTTTACCAAAATCAGTCACTGACTCACTTACCCAAATGTCAATCTTACACTACTTTACCAATATCAATCACTGACTCACTTACCCCAATGTCTGTCTTACACTACTTTACAAAATCATTCACTGACTCACTTACCCCAATGTCGATCTTACACTACTTTACCAAAATCAGTCACTGACTCACTTACCCCAGTGTCTGTCTTACACTACTTTACCAATATCAATCACTGACTCACTTACCCAAATGTCAATCTTACACTACTTTACCAATATCAATCACTGACTCACTTACCCAAATGTCAATCTTACACTACTTTACCAATATCAATCACTGACTCACTTACCCAAATGTCAATCTTACACTACTTTACCAAAATCAGTCACTGACTCACTTACCCCAATGTCGATCTTACACTACTTTACCAAAATCAGTCACTGACTCACTTACCCCAATGTCTGTCTTACACTACTTTACCAATATCAATCACTGACTCACTTACCCAAATGTCAATCTTACACTACTTTACCAATATCAATCACTGACTCACTTACCCCAATGTCTGTCTTACACTACTTTACCAAAATCAATCACTGACTCACTTACCCCAATGTCTGTCTTACACTACTTTACCAATATCAATCACTGACTCACATACCCCAATGTCTGTCTTACACTACTTTACCAATATCAATCACTGACTCACATACCCCAATGTCTGTCTTGCACTACTTTACCAATATCAATCACTAACTCACTTACCCCAATGTCTGTCTTACACTACTTTACCAATATCAATCACTGACTCACTTACCCAAATGTCAATCTTACACTACTTTACCAATATCAATCACTGACTCACTTACCCAAATGTCAATCTTACACTACTTTACCAAAATCAGTCACTGACTCACTTACCCCAATGTCGATCTTACACTACTTTACCAAAATCAGTCACTGACTCACTTACCCCAATGTCTGTCTTACACTACTTTACCAATATCAATCACTGACTCACTTACCCAAATGTCAATCTTACACTACTTTACCAATATCAATCACTGACTCACTTACCCCAATGTCTGTCTTACACTACTTTACCAAAATCAGTCACTGACTCACTTACCCCAATGTCTGTCTTACACTACTTTACCAATATCAATCACTGACTCACATACCCCAATGTCTGTCTTACACTACTTTACCAATATCAATCACTGACTCACATACCCCAATGTCTGTCTTGCACTACTTTACCAATATCAATCACTAACTCACTTACCCCAATGTCTGTCTTACACTACTTTACCAATATATGTCGCCGACTCTTATAATTATCTGATCCTCTATCTAACGCCTGACTCTGACTCACTTACCATGGCTGTTGTAAAGGGGATGTTGTCTATGAAGCTGGACGCGATGGCCGACACCCAGAGGATGATGATCAAGGCCAACATGAGCCTGTGCTCTTCATCCACGGAAACGATGATTTCTGCGATGGCGTCACCGATCGTCTTGATGAGGCCCATCTCAGCCAGACCCTGCCATAGGAGAAGTGAGGAGGGGAGGAGGGACGAGAAATGAGTCAGCAATTTTCTGATGTAAAAAAAAGTGAGTTAGAGGAGGAGGTAGCGTGAGTGAGTTAGAAGAGGAGGTAGCATGAGTGAGTTAGAAGAGGAGGTAGCGTGAGGGAATTTAGAGGAGGAGGTAGCGTGATGGAATTAGAGGAGGAGGTAGCGTGAGGGAATTAGAGGAAGAGGTAGCGTGGTTGAATTAGAGGAGGAGGAGGTAGCGTGATAGAATTAAAGGAGGAGGAGGTAGCGTGAGAGGATTAAAGGAGGAGGTAGCGTGACGGAATTAGAGGAGGAGGTAGCGAGAGGGAATTAAAGGAGGAGGTAGCGTGCGGGAATTAAAAGAGGAGGTAGCGTGAGGGAATTAAAGGAGGAGGTAGCGTGAGGGAATTAAAGGAGGAGGTAGCGAGAGGGAATTAAAGGAGGAGGTAGCGAGAGGGAATTAAAGGAGGAGGTAGCGTGAGGGAATTAAAGGAGGAGGTAGCGTGAGGGAATTAAAGGAGGAGGTAGCGAGAGGGAATTAAAGGAGGAGGTAGAGTGAGGGAATTGAAGGAGGAGGTAGCGTGAGGGAATTAAAGGAGGAGGTAGCATGAGGGAATTAGAGGAGGAGGTAGCGTGAGGGAATTAAAGGAGGAGGTAGCGTGAGGGAATTAAAGGAGGAGGTAGCGTGAGGGAATTAAAGGAGGAGGTAGCGTGAGGGAATTAAAGGAGGAGGTAGCGAGAGGGAATTTAGAGGAGGAGGTAGCGTGAGGGAATTACAGGAAGAGGTAGCGAGAGGGAATTAAAGGAGGAGGTAGCGTGCGGGAATTAAAGGAGGAGGTAGCGTGAGGGAATTAAACGACGAGGTAGCGTGAGGGAATTAGAGGAGGAAGTAGCGTGACTTCATCATGAGCGAACTGAGTAAGAGAGGAGGGTGATGAAATGGTTGGATTGTTGGTAAGGATTACACGATATAAAGGATAAGTAATATTGACAAATAAAAAGTAAAAGACAAGATCCCCCGTCACGCCAAGTGGCGTATAGGGAATATGGTGTTAGTGACCTTCAGCACATGATTTTTGGGGTAATGTTGTCGTTATTACGCCCGTGCAGCTTTACTTTCCCAGAAAAAAATCTGGTACAAATTTAAGGCTGGGAGAGCCCGGAAACCGTCAGTTGGGATCGAACCCTACCTCTTGTTCTTTGTAGTCCAGTTCACTAACCACTGAACTAATTTTCTGATGTACATCAAAGTATTCAGGCTTCGTGAAAGTGGACGTGTACATCTTGGTGAGAATAAGGAAATTTTGATGTGTACATCTTGGTGAGAATAATGAAATCTTGATGTGTACATCTTGGTGAGAATAATGAAATCTTGATGTGTACATCTTGGTGAGAATAATGAAATCTTGATGTGTACATCTTGGTGAGAATAATGAAATTTTGATGTGTACATCTTGGTGAGAATAATGAAATTTTGATGTGTACATCTTGGTGGGAATAATGAAATCTTGATGTGTACATCTTGGTGAGAATAATGAAATTTTGATGTGTGCATCTTGGTGAGAATAAGGAAATCTTGATGTGTACATCTTGGTGAGAATAAGGAAATCTTCATGTGTACATCTTGGTGAGAATAAGGAAATCTTCATGTGTACATCACAGATGTGAGGTCATAACATGGTCACCATTACGTACTTGTGTACCGACTTAGACGATCAAGTTACTTCGATGAAATATATCATCATATGCAATACTGGCGAAAACGCTCATATCCTTTCACTGGAGACAAATAATAATAAATGAATATTATTATAGACGAGTTCGATCCTGCTTTGGTCCATATTTTTTTCTGTTGTTGATTATTTGTCATTTTTTCCGAGTGCTGTAAACATACTTCTTCCTCTGAATTGATGTCCTTTCACTATTTTATATCCACAGTACATTGAATCAGTTATGTTGTTGACTGTTTTCAATGCCACGACGCAACGCTATATAATGCCTTCTCGCTTTGTCGTCCGGGATCTCTCTTTCCCTTTTTGTTTTTAGTTGTAACCAACTTGTAATAATCGATCAATAGTGGCATTTCAGTTTAAACCTTATAACTTTACAAACAAGTATTAATGAAGACAAATGTAATTTTTTGGTCATGTTAAAAGACACAACAGTCTAATAAAAGTAATATTAGAGGGGAAAATACAAGGTAAAAGAGGCAGAGGCAGACCAAGACTAACATGGACGAGTAACATCAAAAGATGGACAAGTCAGCCTATGACAATCTGCACCATCAAATCAAGAGACAGAGTGGAATGGCGCTCCATGGTAGCCAACCTTCGATGCGAAGAAGGCACCCAATGATGATGATGATGATGATTAATGAAGACAACATTAGTGTAGTCAATTCTCCTCATTATTTAAACTCACTTTTTACGGAAGTGGTTTTAAATCCCCTTGATGACGTATGTTACGAAATCGTTTCAAACAAATTCCAGTCTGAATGCGGGTAAAGAAACTTATATATACCGTCAAAGCCGGTTAATGCCTGTTTGATACTTAGCATGTAGTTTGTTGGAAGAACTGGTTGCGCTATCTAGCGGTTGTAATTCGAGCTACATCAGCCTGATGTAGACGAAGCGTTGTCAGGGCAAGTTGATTATGATGTCATAGAGTTTAATTTATATCACAACTCATTAATTGTTAACTTTTTTCGCATTAGTAATGTGCGCGCGCGCGTGTGTGTGCGTGTGTGTGTGTGTGTGTGTATGTGTATGTGTGTGTCAGTGAAAGAAAATGGGAGAATTTGGCTCCAGATCGTAATACACGGAGAACAAAAATTAAATGTGAAAAACGGCACAGCAAAATTCGAGATAGCGTTGATGTCACATTCAGAAGACAAAAGGTACAGAGGAAAGGAAGCACAGACCAAGCACGACAAATACATATTGTTCATTCTGCAGTCGAATATGTCTACCCGATATTGAGCCACGAAAGCAGACGTTCAGCAAAAATAGCATCCACCATAAGACACTAGTATTTTACCAAACTCCTGACTTTTCATGATTTTGCTACCAACGGTTTGACGCCAAAGGCCATATCAATCTATCTATTGTCCTTTCGAGCCGAAGACGGCACATAGGGCAGAACCATAATCTCAAAAAACAGAAACCTTGCGTGCCAAAGTGGCACATATTGCAGAGATCACTGCTCTAAAATATATGGCGCTGTTTCCATAACAATACTTTTTACAATGACAGTTTGTCAAGCCATCCATCATCCTCCTTAGTCGCCTCTTACGACATGCCTAGAAGGTCACAGTGTCACTATTTTTACTTCCCCCAAAATGAGGCCCCGATAACACACAGGAAATATATACATATATAGGCATATATATATATATATATATATATATATATATATATATATATATATATATATATATATATATATATATATATATACGGCATATATACGGCATATATACGGCATATATATATATATATATATATGCTAATATATAGAAGAAGATATATTTATATATATAACTTCTTCTACCTTTCAGCTCCCTGCGAATCATAGGTCAACAACAAACACTTTCCAAGCCTATCTGTTTCTTGCCATTCTATTAAGTCCATTCCATGTCTTCCCCATTATCTTAATCTCTGCTTCCATCTGAATTCTCCAAGAATATGTTGGTCTACCTCTTTGTCTTTATATATATATATATATATATATATATATATATATTAATAAGAGCGTATATATACCATATGTATATGTTACAAGAGCGGTCTGAAGTAATGCTGACCACATCATTCCTAAAATGTAATGTTGGCCATTTAAACAAAATTGCCACTGATCATATTTCCCCAATGACATGAAAGAGTATACAGAATCCCTCTTGAATGACTACATATCCACGTACATTCTATGTAAGTGTGTGGACACTTGCAGTACTCAAAATATAACCACCCGTTACACTCGCCAAAATTATCGGTAAAAAAAGCACCTGCGCCAGGTGAGTGACTTACCTCCATGAGGATGAAGAGGGCGGCAAAGAAGAGGAGGGTGCTCCACTCCACCTTGTGGAGGACACCATCCAGGTCGTCAACATCAGCAACCACCAGCAGCCATATAGCGCCCAGCACAGCAATCCAGCCTGTCCGGAAACACCAGTGAAAGTGTCATGTCAACTACCAAATGTCACTTCGAATGTCATGCAACCATATTATGTCAGAGTAGGACATTTCGTGGCCTACTTTATTTATGTCTAGGTGTATGGGCCTGTCATACCTATGTGCAGGTACGTCAACCTGGGTTACCTGTGTCCAGGTGTCTGGAGTCTTACTTATGTTCAAGTTTATGGACCCACCCTACTTATGATAAGTATATGGTCTTGTATTACATTATTCCAGGTGCATTGCTCTGTCTTACATACGCCCATATGTGCTATTACACCTTACGTACGTTCAGGTGTGTTGTCCTGTCTTACTCATGCCCATATGTATTGTTATACCTTACTTACGTCCAGGTATGTTGCCCTATCTTACTCACGTCCAGGTGTGTTTTTATACATTACTTATGTTCAGGTGGGTTGTCATACATTACATACGCCCTGATGTATTATCATGTCTTATCTATGTCTAAGCGTGTTGTCCTGTCACATACATGTGTGTTATTTGTCTTACGTCCAAGTGTGTTGCATTGTCTTTCTTACACCCAAGAGTGTTTTCCTGCATGTTTTCGTCCAGGTGTGTTCTCATCTATCACTCTCCTTCAAGGTGTGTTTACCTGTCTTATCTACGTCCAGATGTGTTGACCTGTCTTACCCATATCGAGATGTTGACCTGCCTTATCTACGTCCAGATGTGTTGACCTGTCTTACCTATGTCCAGGTGTTGACCTGTCTTACCTATGTCTAGCTGTCTTACCTATGTTCAGGTGGTTTGACCTATCTTACCTATGTTCAGGTGTAAGGAGTAGACGAACGAGTACATGAACAGCATCAAGATGACAACCAAGACAATCACGCCGCTTTTGATCAATAGAACAACGTCTTTGATGCGGTACTGGAAAATAGAGGCGGGCGGAAGAGGTCAATATCTAAACTATATACATCAATATATACAAACACGTGTATTTATTTGTTGCATCATATATCAACTACCTACCTACTCATGATCATCATCTGGTCGCATGTCTTTTTGCAGAACATTACATTCGCCACAGCTCGATTGAAAGAATCTCTGTCTCTAGCCCGATCTCCCACAGGACGTCACATTCACCACAGCCCATCTGGAAGAATCTATGTCTCTAGCCAGATCTCCAACAGAACGTCACATTCATCACAGTCCATCTGGAAGAATCTCTGTCTCTAGTCAGATCTCCAACAGAACACCACATTCCATCTGGAACAATCTCTGTCTCTAGCCAGATTTCCCACAGAACATTGCATTCACTACAGCCAAATTCATCAACCGGACAGTAATATATTTTCAAATATCTCTTCTCTGCTGTATTAAAACAAATCTTTATTGTGAAATGAAATATAGAAAGTATTTGTTTTATTTGACTTGTTTTAACTTGAATGTGAAAAAGAGAGAGACAGAGAGAGAGAGAGAGAGAGAGAGAGTACATGCGTGTTGTGATGGTACATGGTGATGATGAAACGAACAATTAAATGGAAAACACCCCTTTTCTCCATTTTTAGAATCACCACAACCAACACGTTATTTAAATGTCCACACCAGGTCACCCGATATCAGCACACAGATACCTTAAGGGATAATACTCAACCACACTTACACCCGAGGTAACCACTGAATCAGGTACTCCTTTCCTCAAAATATAAAACACATTACGCACAACATATTCACCCCTTCGCTTTTCCAAGTTTTATATCCCCGACACGCTGCTACCTGAGATAACGTCGATCACGGGGTTGCGAGATAAAGCCACCAAGGTCACGGGTCACCGGCCGGCCGGGGTCAGCCGAACATCCGGTCCAATTAGAAATGTGCAGACAATGTGCAGAAACATATTTAATATAACGCTGTACATTTTCGCTGAACTTTCGGGTGATGCAAACCGGTTTCATGACTACTCCCATGAAACATTGCCGGATATCGACTGGAAGGACAAAGTGACAAACATGGAAATGTTCTAACTAACACAGGCCTCCCGAATATCTACACGCTGCTCAATCAACGTAGGTTACGCTGGCTTGGTCACTTACACACTGCTCAATCAACGTAGGTTACGCTGGCTTAGTCACGTACACCGTATGAAAGATGGCCGCATACCAAAAGATATACTTTCTGGTGAAATAACAGATGGCAAAAAAACTAGGGGCTCCCAAAACTCTGATTTATAAACATATGTAAACGAGAAATGAAGGCTGTGAATTTAACCCTGGACGAAATAGCTGCAGACCGCAATATTTGGAAACACACCCTAAAGCTCCAACTCAAGCAAGAAGTAAGACAGATTCACAGAAGAAGAAAATACACGACGAGAAAAAAAAATAAAACATTTCTTAGGAGCGCTGCAAAATCCATAGTCAACAATGACTGACGGAAGCTATTAACAAGGCTACTATAACATTGTCGTTAATTTATCTTTAGTATATTAGCATTTCTTGCTTTCTTTCTTCTGGCGAGACTCGGCGGTACGTCGATACCCTATTTTTCTTATTTCAGCTGCTCATTTTTTTCCCCTTCAAATTAGTAGCAGATGACTTGTACATTTTTCAAGAACTTTTTGAACGAGACAGACGAGTACCGCAAATTTTTGAGGCGATTAGTGGACCTTTTTGAGACCAGTCCCGGATTTTTTAAAGGCGAGTACTAGAACATTTTGAGGCGTGTGCCAGAACATTTTGAGGCGTGTACTAGAACATTTTAAAGCGTGTACCAGAACATTTTGAGGCGTGTACTAGAACATTTTGGAGCATGTACCAGAACATTTTGAGGCATGTATCACACCATTTCGAGGCGAGTACTAGAACACATTGAGGCGTGTACCAGAACATTTTTAGACGAGTACTAGAACATTTTGAGGCGATTACTAGACATTTTGAGGCATGTATTAGAACATTCTGAGGCGTGTACTAGAACATTTTGAGGCGTGTATTACAGCATTTTGAGGCGAGTACTGAAACTTTTTGAGGCGTGTACAATAACATTTTGAGGCGAGTACAAGAACATTTGAGGTGAGTACTAGAACATTTTAAAGCGAGTACTAGAACGTTTTGAGGCGTGTATAAGAACATTTTAGAGCTAATACTAGAACATTTTGAGGCGAGTACTAGAACATTTTGAAGAGTGTACAATAACATTTTGAGGCAAGTACCAGAAAATTTCGATGCGTGTACTAGAACATTTTGAGGCGAGTACCAGAAAATTTCGATGCGTGTACTAGAACATTTTGAGGCGATTACCAGAAAATTTCGATGCGTGTACTAGAACATTTTGTGGCGTGTACCAGAAAATTTAGAGGCATGTACTAGAACATTTTGAGGCGTGTACCAGAATATTTAGAGGCATGTACTAGAACATTTTGAGGCGTGTACCAGAAAATTTCGATGCGTGTACTAGAACATTTTGGGGCATGTACTAGAACATTTTGAGGCGTGTACCAGAAAATTTTGAGGCATGTACTAGAACATTTTGTGGCATGTACCAGAATATTTAGAGGCATGTACTAGAACATTTTGAGGCGTGTACCAGAAAATTTCGATGCGTGTACTAGAACATTTTGAGGCGAGTACTAGAACATTTTGGGGCGTGTACCAGAACATTCTGAGGCGTGTACTAAAACATTTTAAGGCGTGTACCAAAACATTTCGAGGCGTGTACCAGAACATTTTGAGGCGAGTACTAGAACATTTTGAAGTATAAGTAGCGTTCTCCATTGATTCCTTCTGACGGAACGATTGCTGCTATATCACACTATGGCATATAAAGAATAAAATACAAATTATTATTTCCATATTTGTTAGTTTTCAATGTGTGCGTGTATAGACGCGTACATTAGATTGATTCTTTCTGCTGCTAATAAAACATCCACATCTATTGAAAATATCAATGACGTCACCACACTAAACTATGAAGCCCTCACCTGAGACTCCAGTTTTGTTATTGTATCCTTGAGATCCTGACTCTCTTCTTTCCTGACAGAAAGAAAAAAACAGACTCGTGAATTTATTAACTAAGACTTTATGACTACATATCTCGCTATCTGTCTTGTCTTCCTGTCTATTTTCTGCCTATAAAAAGAAGTAAAGTAAAGAGCCCACGTCACGCCAAGTGGCGTATAGGGAATATTTTGTTAACGACCATCATTTTTATAGACCTTCAGCACATGATTTTTGGGGTAATTTGGTCGGTATTACGCCCATGCCGCTTTACTTTCCCGAAAAAAAATCCGGTACCCATTTAAGGCTGGGTGAGCCCGGAAACGGTCGATCAGGATCGAGCCCGACCTCTTGTCCGTTGTAGTCCAATTCACTAACCACTGAGCTATCGCGGCTCCCATTTTCTGCCTGCTGTGTCTGTATAATTGTCTGTTTCAGTGATAGGAAAGTCTTATACAGAGTTTTGCCGTAGGCAGAAATCTAGTCATCAGAAGGGGAGCTAGTGTTTCGGACCTTTATCTGTTTCATTTATTAAATCTGTCAAAGAAAAAAAGACACGATTGTCTAGAGTTGAACAGTATAGATGTCATTTTAATAGACATACTACAGAGATGAAGTCAGAAGATGGTGATAGCAAAATGTCATAGACATGACAGCAGAAGGCGCTAGGCGACTGGCGTGGAGAAAAGTTTAGAGCAGCTGTTATGAGAGACACGTTCCAAAGGGGACAAGTAGATCTATCATCTATCCCTCATCTATCCGTCTCTTGATGTTATCTGTCCACTTGAGTCTCGGTTTGCCTCTGCCTCGTCTACCTTGTACCTGCCCTTCCAGGATGTTCAATATAATCGTATTTTATATGAAAGTTGTGGGGGGGGGGGGGGGTTAGGTGTTCTAGAGGTATGGCACCGGCCTCAGGACAGGAACAGTCCGGATTCAAAACCCACTAGAAGCGGTGGTGATTTTTAAAAGAATAAGAAAAAAATATCGGAGGTTTCTTTATGACGTTTCTCTCCGCAGATCACTTGGGTAGTGAGATCCAATGTCTTGCCCTCACGAACAAAGGCAATAAACAGGAGGTCCCGCGTGAACTTGCGCACGTTAACTTTAGTTAAAAATCGAAAAGTGTAGGCCATAAAAATTGTGTGTTTTTTGTTTGTTTCTGATGAAGGCCTATTGGGCCGAAACGTTGTTTAGTCTGTGTCGTCCACTTATCACGTAAAGCTTCTTACATACCATTTTTTTATTTTTTTATTTTTCCATAATATATGGACCCTACCCTGGGCAAATTTTCAGCTGAAACCTCCCCACACAATGGATTCTAGACTGTGCTACGGAGTTCGTGCACGTGGGCCAGGATTTGATCGGGGAGGATATCGGAGCACCTATGAGTTCATCTGGCGTGCAGTGTTGATGGTCATAACAACAACAAAAACAAAAATACACTCGAGAACCAATGAATGCATACATAGCAAAACTTGTAAACAAATAGGCTGTAACATCAAGCGCCTACCTTCTCCGATGGAGGGTGTTCTGGAGCACGTGTTCTATCTCAACCGCCTTCTGCAGGAATAACGCCCTCATCAGAGTCTCCTCCCTGGTAACAACCTGGAGCCTGCCAGCCGCACGACGCCACATGGTTATCTCGTGTTTCATCTCTGCCGAAGGAAATGCGAGAGAGGAAAGTTGTCATCAAGTGGTAAATCAATACTTTACAATTGTGAGGTTTCAGCGTATGGTTACATGGTATGTTTTGCGTAATGTCTCGAAGATACTTTGAACATGTTAAGGTCTTGAGTTGAGGTTCTTCTTCTCTTCCTTATTTCTCTTCTAGCGGCGAGGGAAGATATAAATTACGGTCTTTTGCTCCTTCTGTATCTCTAAAATTCCGGCAATCGATCTGTTTCATGGTCGACCCTTGAGTCGCAATGTTCTCGTAACGTTTATTAAAGATTGTTGTGTTTTGATCTTTCTGTCTTATTAGTGGCCAACCCATTTTATCTGTTTGTTTGTATTTTTTTTTAATGAATTTCTAAGGATGGGATTATTCCTAGCTTTTTTTTTTCTTCTCAATTCTGCATTTCTGATCTTATATCTCAGGCTGTTGTGGTTATGTGGAACATTAAACGTGTTGGCTTGAGGTCATACGAATTGTCGTTTTAAATGTTAACTTACTGTTAAATTAAACATTTTAAGTTTTTAAATTGTATGGAACATTTTCAGTGTTACCTTGAGGTTATATGGAACATTTTAAGTGTTTACTTGAGGTTATATGGAACATTTTAAATATTGACTTGAGTTATATGGAACATTTTAAGTGTTTACCTGAGGTTATATGGAACATTTTAAATATTGACTTGAAGTTATATGGAACACTTTAAGTGTTTACTTGAGGTTATATGGAAAACTTTAAGTGTTTACTTGAGGTTATATGGAAAACTTTAAGTGTTTACTTGAGGTTATATGGAACACTTTAAGTGTTTACTTGAGGTTATATGGAGCACTTTAAGTGTTTACTTGAGGTTATACTGAACATTTTAATCGCTGCTTGAGGTTACACAGAAAACGTTAATTGTTGATTAGTTGTAACTAATTGGGGCTCTTGGACCAGGCACAAGCCTGTACGACAAAGCTCACGTCACACTTCCTATGATGTAATGTCCTGATAGATTTACCTTCTATCACGCAATCAGGAAGAAGGAAGGGAGATTATCGAGATTATTCTGCTCACATGTCCTCATTCTGTCTCTGATTATCTGTTCTTGTTTATTGAGAGTTTGGTCATCTTTGGTGAGACACAGCACGGTCAACCACAATCTACGCCTTCTAGGTTATATTAAGAAGACTTAACTTTAAACAAAAATTGTTGTCAAAATAACATGGTTTTGGACACACCTTAAGAAAACCTTGTGCTGGCATAGCAAGATAATGGCATTTCTATTACACATTCAGAGTGATTATGTATCATACTATAATAGTTATTATGTATCATACTAACATAGTGATTATGTATCACACTAACATAGTGATTATGTATCACACTATCAGTGTGAATATGTATCACATTATCATAAGGATTATGTACCACACTATCATAATGATTATGTATCACACTATCATAATGATTATGTATCACACTATCATTGTGATTGTATATCATAACATAAAAAAAACCTTTGTGGTTAAATATTGCATAATACATATCCCGAGAGCTCAGACTTGACAATGGTTGCAGGGTTCTATATATTTATTGATGATATATTCCTTGTATATCTTACTGTTGAGCATCTATTATTTGTTTATCTTGTTATTAGTTCTTTCATTCAGTGGATGGACACACATAACTCATCATTGTTTTAAACAAATATAACAGTCTTTATTATTTACATCCACATGGTTCGGCAACATGTTTCTGGTACAATGAACACAATTCTAAAGTTCTATAGGGTGTTTATAAAGTCTCACTACACTTGGTATCTAGGTCAATTTGAAAAAAATGTTTATGACGTCATCACAATATGTGCTCAATGGTAAGTTCACTTGTTGCGACAGTTTTCTTAATGACTTGTCTGGACTTTTAAGGATTCTGTCTTGGATATCTAAACATATTTCATCATTCACAGCAGGCCTACCAGATCGTGGAGCATCTTCCACATTTCCAGTAGCAATAAACTTATTCAACAAATTTCATTGACAGTGGGAGCACATATTGTGATGACGTCATAAACATTTTTTTTCAAATTGACCTAGATACCAAGTGTAGTGAGACTTTATAAACACCCTGTATTATCAATCTTAACGTTACTTTAGTGTTACTTTGTAGAGCCTATCGGCGGGTTTTATAGCAAGTAACTTCCGTGATCGTAATAAAGTTCTGGGAATCTATAGTGGTTAGCTTGAAATCCTATTGTTCCAATTACATAATCTCTTCTCTTCTGTGGTTTGTACGTGCGTTGTAGAATCTCCAATAAATCTCTTGTGATGATGATTAACTCATTATAGTAACTCTATTAAATAATCCCGAGGAACTTACTAATTTCTATACTCAAGTTACCACAGTTCGATCTCTCAAAACTATTATCTTTCCTAAGTCCAAAAAGTGTATGTCTCACAATCTCTAAGCGAACTGTTTTTAACTATCTCACTCCTAACTTCACTGCCTGAAGCAGTTTCCTAAATTAGTCTGACTTTACATTCTTGCTTTTGCTTCTAAAATCTTGGAGGGAACTCCTTATCTAACTGACTACTAATCCTACCTTCTGCCTTGAGACAGATATCTATATAATATCCTCTACTATATTCTGTCCGGTGTGACCCCTGAGCTTCATTGATAAAAAGTGTAGTGTACAAATGTGCCATCCTAGGGTCTTTTGTTTCTCGGTACAATAACGCCTACTCTTGAATGCAGACGTGGTCTATCTTGGGAATTTGCTAAGACTATTAATCCATTGGTTGCTTGTCTGTCCACTGCCTGTCAATTACTGTGAAGCTAGACAACATCTGTCAATCACTCCTATTGCAAGCTGCTAAACTAAGTTTCCTCCGAATTTACTTTGATCTCCTGATCAGAGAGAACTCAAGCGTTTTTAACCGCTGGACATCACAAGATGTCTCGGCGTCTGGATCCTCATGTGCGGTTGTGATTACGTCACTTAGTCAGCTGCTTATCTCCGAATGTTTTAGGGCTCGCCCAGCGATAGCGATCTCATGTCACAACCAAGTCCGCAATTTCAAATACCTGTTCATACGGAGTCCAACGCTATACTCCGTTTCCTTACGTAACCTCTCTGGGCCAGTGGAAAAATCTGTCTGGGCTTCGGCATTCAGATTGAACACCTGTCGTCTCTTCTGATCGCAATCTGATGGCTTGTTACGCCACATCGTTCTGAGCTCGGTGAACTAATTTACATTCGCCAATTCAAAATTTCCTTTGTTATGCTACACCAACCACAACTTATTCTTCCTCTCAGGTTCGTCATATCATTCTTTTATTCTTCCTCTTATTGCCATTTTATCCTTCCTGGATCAGTTACACTGTAACACAATCTTTGATCTTTTTATTGCGAGTTTTATTGTACTCAAATATCATTCACGCAGAAATAGTGACATAACTAAAAGTTTGTCATTTTGTGTCACAAATAGAAACCACTTGCATAACATATTACTTTAAAAAAATAAAGTGATATGTGCTAAGCTCAGGATACGTCCATCCAAAAGTGCTGCAGAATTAATGTCCTAGATTATAACTAAAATATCCCATTGAGATGAAAACAGATTTGTTATTGATCTACCGATCGATCGATTGATTAACTGATTGATCTACCGATTGATCGATCGATTGATTGGTTGATTGACATTATTGATCTATCAATTGATTGATTGATCTACCGATCGATCGATTGATTGATTGATCGATCGATCGATCGATCGATTGATTGATTGATTGATTGATTGATTGATTGATTGATTGATTGATTGATTGATTGATTGATTGATTGATTGATTGATTGATTGATTGATCGATCGATTGATCGATTGATTGATTGATTGATTTAATACCACATTGAAGCGTACCTGCGATTTGTAGAGGATCTTTATTCTTGAGCTGGTTCATGCTTCGGTAGTACACCCTCAGCAGACCGTAGGCAGATAAGGAGACCAGAAAGATTCCAGGGAAGGCGTGTATCGTGAATTCCGTGAAAGTTATGCCCTAAGAAAGAAAATAAGTTACTTCATACAATTGTAATAAATGTATAAACTATGTCATTATCACCATCGACCTCTTCTCCATCTTCACGTTCGTCCTTTGATCATGTGCCTGTAGGGTCAAAGCTAAGAAATGTATACAAATTGGAAGCTGCAATAAAGCTAATTGTATGGAGAAATTATAAATAAAATATGGGGGGGGGGGGAAAGGAAAAAAAACGGTGTGGTTAAAGCTTTACGTAATAAATGGATGACGCAAATTAGAACTGCGTTTCGGCTCAATAGGCCTTCAGCAAGAACAAACATAATAGTCAACATAATAATAAACCTACTGAAGGCCTATTGAGCCGAAACGCTATTTTTGTTCCTGCTGAAGGCCTATTGAGCCGAAACGTTGTTCTAATTTGTGTCGTCCACTTATTGGTGGTAGTGTAGTGTAGTGTAGTACAGTACAGTACAGTACAGTACTGTACAGTACAGTACTGTACAGTACTGTACAGTACTGTACAGTACAGTTTAGTATAGTATAGCATAGCATATTATAGTATAATATAGTATAGTATAGTATAATATAGTATAGCATAGCATATTATAGTATAATATAGTATAGCATAGCATATTATAGTATAGTATAATATAGTATAGCATAGCATATTATAGTATAATATAGTATAGTATAGTATAATATAGTGTAGTGTAGTGTAGTGTAGTGTAGTGTAGTGTAGTGTAGTGTAGTACAGTACAGTACAGTACAGTATAGTATAGCATAGCATAGCATAGCATAGCATAGCATATCATAGCATAGCATAGCATAGCATAGCATAGCATAGAGTAGTGTAGTGTAGTGTAGTGTAGTGTAGTGTAGTGTAGTGTAGTGTAGTGTAGTGTAGTGTAGTCCAGTACAGTACAGTATATTATAGTATAGTATAGTATAGTACAGTATAGTATAGTACAGTACAGTACAGTACAGTACAGTACAGTACAGTACAGTACAGTATAGTATAGTATAGTATAGTATAGTATAGTATAGTATAGTATAGTATAGTATAGTATAGTATAGTATAGTATAGTATAGTATAGTATAGTATAGTATAGTATAGTATAGTATAGTATAGTACAGTAAAGCACAGTGTAGTGTAGTGTAGTGTAGTGTAGTGTAGTGTAGTGTAGTGTAGTGTAGTGTAGTGTAGTGTAGTGTAGTGTAGTGTAGTGTAGTAGACTCTGTCAGTCATAGTTGACTATGGATTTTGTAGCGCTCCAATGAAATTTTATTTTTTTGTTTTATTTCGCTGTGTATTCTCTTCTTTTTTTTAAATTAATCTCTTTGCTTCTTGCTTTGGTTGAAGCTGTAGAGTGTGTTTCCAAAGATTACGGTCTGCAGCTATTTCTTCCCAAGCTGCAGTGTTTATGCCCAGAGCCTTCACGTCACATTTACATACGTCTTGGGGACTGGTTTGTCTCGAGGCAAGACGCCGGCCTCGAGACAGAGAGGTTGTGGGTTCAAATCCCGGCTAGTTTGGATTTTTATTTTCGGTTTCTCTATGCGGCAACCAGCCCTGGGCTCAGTAGCGAGACCAGCTCGAAACGTCAATGATCATGGATGGAAAATATATGAGCACCTCCGAAGTTGGAGTTATCTCCCTGTGCGGCGAGGGACCCCTGTGCACACGGCTGCCACGGAAAAAAACGGATTAACACGCAGAATTCAGTTCCAAGTATCTAGGGACTCCGTCAGAGGTAAAGCTGGCGAACGTAAAAAAAAAATATATATATATATATAATATATATATATATATATATATATATATATATATCGGAATTTTGAACTGGCGAACGTAAAAAAACAATATATATGTATAAATATATATCGGAATTTTGGGCGTTCCCCTAGTTCCTTTGCCATCTGCATTTTATTTCATTGTATATATTTTATGTATCTCTACTCGCGGCCCCGCACGACATTTATATATTAATTATTATATCTTTTATATTTGTATCTTTCATATGTGTATCTTTTATATTTATATCTTTTATATTTGTATCTTTTATATTTGTATTTTTTATATTTGTATCTTTCATATGTGTATTTTTTTTATATTTGTATCTTTCATATGTGTATTTTTTTTATATGTGCATCTTTATGTTTGTATCTTTTATATTGTATATTTCTCCTCTCAAATTTTGTCTGACTATTATTGGTTTGATGTGGAAATATTTACGTCATTTTTTACTTCCATATCTGGCTTCCTCTTCTTCATCTTTCCTTCCTCATCTGCCTTTCAGCGTCGAGGGGAGATATAATTTTGCGGCCTTTTGCTCTTCTGTTCGCCTCTGCTGCTGTTATGTTTCCTAGTGCTTCTAATATTCCAT
Source organism: Megaustenia siamemsis (assembly GCA_032433765.1). Taxonomy (NCBI): domain Eukaryota; kingdom Metazoa; phylum Mollusca; class Gastropoda; order Stylommatophora; family Ariophantidae; genus Megaustenia; species Megaustenia siamemsis. The sequence continues at coordinate 15,314,710 of JAVIAB010000001.1, forward strand.
CGATTCATCATTTTCGTGGTCGACACTTGGGTCTGGTGTTCTCACAACGTTTGTAATATCTGGCTAATGTCACGATTTTGGTTGACAGAAAACAGCCATGACAGATCAGATTTAGGAAATGAGGAACTGTGGACAAAAGTTAGAAATAATTTCAGCCATTGATGACATAAGGAAACTACAAATAAAATTGTTTGCTCACGTGATAGACAGAAAGATCAAACAACGAGCCATCAATTAATTAACGTTGTGAGAATACCAAACGCAAGGGCCAACCATGGAAGAAATTGGATTAATGGAAAATTATAAACACTAGGAAACAAAACAGCAGGTGAAGCCCACAGAAGAACAAAAGACATCAAAATTAATCGTCCATCGACGCTGCAAGTCAAGTGAGGAAGAAAAAGAATAGTTATAGTAATAAAAAGTAAAGAGTCCCGTCACGCCAAGTGTCGTATATGGAATATGGCGTTAGTGACTATATTTTTACAGACCCTCGGCACATGATTTTGGGGCAATGTGGTGGTATTACGCCCGTGCCGCTTTACTTTCCCAGAAAAAATCCGGTACCCAATTAAGTCTGGGTGAACCTGGAAGCCTTCGATCAGGATTGGCTCTTGTCCTTAGTAGTGAAATTAATTCACTAACCACTCACTTATCGCGGCTAAAAAAAAAGAAGACTTAGAGGTAAAAAAAAGTAAGTAAATAGCCTCGTCACGCCAAGTGGCGTATAGGGAGTATAATGTAGTGACCATAATTTTTTACAGAACTTCGGCACATGATTTTTTGGGGTAATATGGACGGTATTACGCCCGTACCGAAGAAGAAGACTTACTTTGCACAAATTTATCTACAAATTCTTGTTGATCATGTGACTTTAAAAAAAAAAATATTCTAATAAGTTCCCGCTCTCCCCACATTCCTACTTCATAGTAGACACACCACGACCATCTATTTCCAGTGTAAACACACACAATCTGGTTTGTGTCCACTGCTCTTTATGCCTGATATGTTTCATGAGAATTCATTTATTATTTGTCCTTTCCTTTGTAATTTGCCTTTCAGCGTCGAGGGGAGATATAATTTGCGGTCTTTTGCTTTTCTGTTCGCTTCTGCTGCTGTTATGTTTCCTAGTGTTTCTAATATTCCATCAATTCATCTGACATCCATAACATCTCTAGACATTATGTCTCTTACAGCAATTCACATTTACAGACATTATGTCTCCTACAGTTCACATTTACATACATTATGTCTCCTACAGTTCACATTTACAGACATTATGTCTCCTACAGTTCACATTTACAGACATTATGTCTCCTACTGTTCACATTTACAGACATGCCTATAAAAGTCAGCAACTCAATATATTTTTGTCCCTTACAAGAAACCACTTACCCGACGCTCAGGGCGCCCACTATGATAACGTTTGGTGGATCGCCAATAGCTGTGGCTGTGCCGCCAATGTTGGAGAACAAGACTTCTGCTATCAGGATCCGTTGAGGCTTCAAGTTAAGCACTTCACACAGTCTGGATAGGATTTATAATATATGGATGGATGAATGGATGGATGAATGGATAGATGATGGATGGATGAATGGATAGATGATGGATGAATGAATGGATGGATGATGGATAGACGATGGATGGATAGATGAATGGATGGATGAATGGATGGATGGATAGATTATGGATGGATGTATGAATGGATAGATGATGGATGGATGGATGAAGGGATAGATGATGGATGGATGGATGAAGGGATAGATGATGATGGATGGATGAATGGATAGATGATTGATGGATGGATGGATAAATGAATGGATGAATGGATAGATGGATGGATGGATGAATGGATAGATAATGAATGGATGAATGGATAGATGATGGATGGATGGATAAATGATGGATTGTTGGATGGATGAATGGATATATGATGGATGGATGAATGGATAGACGATGGATGGATGGATGATGGATGGATGGATGAATGAATGAATGGATGGATAACGAATGGATTGATGATGGTTGGGTGGATGGATGGATGAATGGATAGATGATGGATGAATGGATAAATGGATACATGATGGATGGATGAATGAATGAATGGATGGATAACGAATGGATTGATGATGGTGGGTGGATGGATGGATGAATGGATAGATGATGGATGAATGGATAAATGCATACATGATGGATGGATGGATGAATGAATGGATG